>VXAA01005725.1:49551-80063 GCA_013399115.1 Anseranas semipalmata | reverse complement strand
GGGTCTGGCTGGGATGGAGTTACCTTTCCCTGCAGCAGCCCATCCAGTGCTGTGCTCTGCACCTGTAGCTAGAGCAGCCCTGGTATCACACCAGTGTTTGGCTGCTGCCGAGCAGTGCTGGCACAGCACCAGGACTCTCTCCAGACCCCCAAAGCCAGCAGGTGGGGGTGGGCAGGAGGTGGGGAGGGGACACCACCAGGGCAGCTGACCTGAACCGACCCAAGGGATATCCCAATCCATGTGGTGTCACACCCAGAAATAAAAGCTGGGAAAGGGGAAGGATCGGGGGGGGCTCTCGTTATGAAGACATCTGTCCTTCTGAACAAGTGCTATGTGTATTGAGGCACTGCTTCCCAGGACATGGCCAAACATCACTTGTTGATGGGAATACTTTCTTCTCTTCTTTTGAGGAGGGGGAATGAGAGAGCTGTTGTTGTGTAGTTCACCTACCCAGCAGGGCAAAAACACCACACTGGTTCAAAAGCCGTGTAGATGTGGTGCTTAGGGACATGGTTTAGTGGCAGACTTGGCGGTGCTAGGTTAACGGTTGGACTTGATGATCTTAGAGGTCTTTTCCAACCTAAATGATTCTGTGATTCTATATCAGTTGGGGATGCTGTTTGGTGGGTTTTGGATAACCTAAAGCCCTTGAAGTCTGGGGCAACAAAGGTAACAAAGTCAAAATTCACTCTGACACCAGAAAAAATATACTATGCTACTCTGAATCAGAAGATTTAGTTAATCAGCAAGTAGAAATAGGTCATAATTGCTTGTGGTTATGAAGCCATTTGAAAAATAATCTAGTGATATAATTATGCAAATGGACCTAATTAAAATACCACCGTGAATAAATAAGTTCTCATTGATTTTATTTATACAGCAATTATTACGGATACAACCTTATCTAAAACCATTGATGCACAAGAGTGATAACTCTAGTGCTATTTACAGTAAGAAGCTAAGAATTGGTACCTTACAGTAAAAATAACAATTATAGCAGTGAATGGGAGGACAGTTGAATTGAATTAGTACTGTCTACAAGTTCTGATGAAGTCATAAATTACAAAAGCAAACTAAATAGTACTGTGGCTCATGTTTTGTGATAGCAAAACTATCAAACCAATGCTGTGCAGAAAGAAGTCTCTGAAGGTTTTCCTTTTATGAATGTATAAGGGAGAGGTTTTTGTGGATATTTCTGTGATCAACTGCCACACTGCAATGAAATTCTGGCCCCATGGATGGAAAAACTAGGGCTTTGGATGCTTGTGTCAGGCAATGATGTTAGTGAGCAGAGCAACTGGGACTGAGACATCTGTTTCAACAGTCCTCCCATCTGGTCAGCCACAGCCCAGCCTTCCTAAGCAGATTCTCCAGTTTTGATCAGTCACTCCACCTATTTACTGCTGTTGGAAATGGTGACTTGGATGATAGAAATCAGCTATCTGGAACAAGCAGATATATCTTTATTATTATTATTATTATTATTATTATTTTATAAAAAGGAAAGGAAAGGAAAGGAAAGGAAAGGAAAGGAAAGGAAAGGAAAGGAAAGGAAAGGAAAGGAAAGGAAAGGAAAGGAAAGGGTTTACAATAGATTAATGGATTATAGATGAATACTCTGTAACATATGCATGCACTTGTGTTAGAGCAGATACAGTTAGTCATAAAGACTCTTGTAGGGAATTTCTCTTTTCTTCAGAAACCTTTACAACCACCTGACTTCCTGTTCCAAGGAATAAATCTGCTCCAAAATTTGTGACTACTACTACTTAAGCTACTCCTGCATAGACTGCTGGGCAGTTAAAATTTATGAAACTGAGTGGGGTCATACAATTCCCCTGAAATATATCAGAAATTCAGCTACAGAATCTACTTCTGTTGGGTAACATGAAGATTGGATTCCACTTGTATTTTACCTTTAATCTCTTGAAAATACATGCCAGACAGAGAATAGTTAAAACACATATATTTGTGTCTGTGTGTGAACACACACAAACCATGAACATTCAGTTTGAGTTGTATTTAAAGGCAGGATTTTCTTAATTGCCTGGACAAAGTAAAATGGTGCTCTATTCTATTAGGAAGCATCCAACTGTGTTTTGTATTTTATTTCTGTGATGGTCAGACATGTCACACCCAGGACATTGTAGAGTTGCTGTGGTTATCTCCTCTGTAAACCTCTGACTATATATAGTTGGAGGAGGGGAGTCATTTTAGACATCTTATATATAACCACACAAGAGTTTATCCACAAAATCTTTAATATGGATAGAAACTGATTCAAGTGAAAAGCAATGATTGAAATTTAAGTATATTTTAAAGGAGACATTTTAAACCACATCTTATTTTATTAGAAAATAGTAGTGCTACAGTATGACATAAACCATAATTCATGACTCAAGCTTTTTGTGATAAATTTTTGTCACATTCTAAAGCCAGACAAAATAATCTATAAACAAGGAGATATCTAAGGAAAAGTGAAGGGTTTCATATTGAAAATGGTAAGACACGGCAAAATTCAATCCAGTTTTGCATTTGCTGGATGTTGCTTGACAAGAAGTTCAACATGAGCCAGCAATGTGTGCTTGCAGCCCAGAAAGCCAGCCATCTCCTGGGCTGCAACAAAAGAATTGTGGCCAGCAGGTCGAGGGAGGGGACTCTCGCCCTCTACTCTGCTCTCATGAGACCCCACCTGGACTACTGCGTTCAGCTGTGGGGTCCCCAACATAAGAAAGACATGGACCTATGATGACGAGTCCCAGGGAAGGCAACGAGGATGATCAGAGGCTGGAGCACCTCTCCTGTGAAGAGAAGTTGAGAGAGTTAGGGTTGTTTATCCTGGAGAAGAGAAGACTCCGGGGAGACCTTATAGGAGTCTTCCAGTACCTAAAGGAGGCCTACAAGAAAGCTGGAGGACTCTTTATCAGGGACTGTAATGATAGGACAGGGGATAATGCCCCACCCCTGGAAGTGTTCAAGGCCAGGTGGGATGGGGCTTCGAGCAACCTGATCTAGTGGGAGGTGTCCCTGCCTATGGCAGGGGGGTTGGAACTAGGTGATCTTTAAGGTCCTTTCCACCCCAAACCATTTTATGATTCTATGATTCTATGATTCTGTGATTATTGCTTTGAAATTCAAACTTCTGAAGGGCTAATCTGTTGGTACTAATAGTGTCTGGCTCTGTGGAGCACATCAGAGTTATGAAAAATGGTATAATTTCTATTCTCATTAATGCTGCTATATCAGCATAATTAATCTTTAAACTTGCAAGCATTTCCTTAAAGTCACATAAATATTTTGTCCTCATTTAACTCTTTGCTTTTTCATTTTAAAACTCCTTAAATACTCTTCTGCTGGTATCAATAAATTAAAACATTGTTTGCTTTGTTCAGAATGATGGCTATCCTTGCCAGTTATTACACACTTTTCAGCTGTTCTCTAGGCCTCACATTAACTCTTCTGGATAGATACCATACAAGGGATTAGGAAGAAAAAGAATGTAATGAAGGATCACTTGCATTTACTTCAAACCTGTGTTAACATGCACCGGAGAGAGAGTTTGAATACATATGGAAAAAGAAGGGAGGAAAACAGTACAGGTTAAATGAGAGCCAAACCTACATGAAAAGAGAAACAAAGCACAATGATTTAATGAATCCTGTTTTAAAAAGGAAATTGTTTCTGCCTGAGAACTAGGGTATTGCTAGCAACTAACAACTGAAGATGTCATGGGATGAAGCCTACCTCAAAGCACAGCTCAGATAAATGAGACCTGAAGTACTTTTGCCCAGCTGGAACTGATGAAATTAATAGATTAACACAGCATGAGATGGAAAACAAGGAGCGTTAGACTAACTTTGTAATGTAACTGCTGCTCACATTGAACTTGCCATATCACATTAGGGATGGGAGAGCCAGAGGGAACTGAGACCCTGGTGACAGCCACTAACGGTCTTTTGGCATTGGAAAAACCAAAGAAGTTGGCTGGGGCGACATGATTAGTGTGGTTGTTGGTGGCCTTCACTAGTGATCTAATTCACAAAGCAGTGAGGAGGGAAGACAGCAGTCCCTCGGGAGGAAACACAGACACAGGCCTCCAACAACATACTGAGGACTGAACCTGAGGGGGAGCCACCAGGGCCAAGGCCACAAGCCAGGCTTGGGCACCACTAGCAATGGGAGTGAGCACCCTCTTCCCCTGGTGCTCTGGTTTGTGTGGGTGCATCCTGTTGGTACCTCCCGGATAGCTATCTCTATCCAAAAGGCAATTTCTGCTTAGGAAATGAATGAATGAATTAATTAATTAAAAAGTCATACATATCACTGCTTTGATAGTGGTCTTGTGGCTCTGCACCACCTAATACCTTTCTGACAAAAGCAGAGGATACGAGAGTGGAGAAGAAAACAGAAAAACAGAATAAAGATAACCCTGAACTAACGACATCAAGAAGTATCTCAAAGGCCTGAAAAAAGAAGCAGAGGAGCCCAAACTACCATGCAAATAAGCTCTGATCACTCTCTCTTAACTCTAACTTTCTTAACTTGTATTACCTGTTAAGTATATTTAGCATATCTTGTAGTTTTCGATAATGAAAGCACACATAATATTATAAAGGGAAACTGGTGATGCAGTGTGTCATCTTTTCTCACGTTAAATCTGAGTATCTGTTTGCTGTCACCTCCATTACAAGCTGGTGGACAGACAGGCATCCCCATGTCACTGGGTGATAGGTGGCAGCCACCCTCAGGTGTGGCATCACACCTGACACTGGAGCCCCGTGTCTGTGCACAAGTGAAGGGCAGCCAGTGGTCTCTTTTTCGCTGGAGCAGACAGCACATTGTTCTATCTAAATGAACTCATTACCATAAATAAATCACATTGCATTCTTACTGGAAAGCTTATCAGGCAGTACTGTTATAGTCTTTCTGTTTGGGCCTGAGAACCTTATCTTCCTAGACCATGCTCCTGAACTATAATGTACCTTTTTGGGTGGAAAAAACTCATTTCAAGGTTTGAATGAGAATTACATTCAGAATAGTAATACCAATATTGTGGTACTCTTGAATGTGAAATGTGATTTTATTATTTAATGACTATGATAAGGGGAGTAAATGAAAGCGCCTAACAGCAAAAGATCTCCATAACTCTACTTCAATACACAGTATTTTTAAACAAAATATATAGCTCCTGAAAGATGTCTGCACATTTTCATTCATTGAGCTAGGAAGAAAATTTTCTCTACATAGACTGCGAAAGTTAAAATGAGAGTACAATTTCAGAGAAAAGCATGAATATTATTGTTCATTATGGGTCCTTCCACTGAAAAATAAAACACCACCCTGCATTATAAAAACAATGCATCCTAGTGTTCACACTCTCCTTAATCTTATTAATGTTTTTATATCATATTTATGATAATTTTTTTTTCTGGGCTAGTTTCTGTGTAGATAATAAAAAAAAATAATGATTATCTATATGCAACCTATAAAAAGCACAAAATAACATTTAGAAAAGCTTATTTTTTCCTTACTATTGATATGTTGGCCAAATATTCTGCCTGTGCCAATGGGAACATTAAGAAGTAAGGAACAGTATAGTATAATACTATGAATTTAGCTCTTTTAGTTGTTGATTATGGTATACATTATATTTAAAATATTTTGGAAATGTAGAAGTTTTAATTGACACAGACTGTTCTACCCTGAAGGATTTGTTGTCTAGTTATCAACCTATAGAGTGCAGCCTTTTACCAAACAACACCCGATAGAAAGGATGCAGTAAAGGGAGTTGTCCTCCTCATCATAAAATGTGCAGTGTATTCCAGTTAAATAACTTAGAATTTATAGAAGACAGATGCTCAGTTACTATAAATCAGCCTAGCCTTACTGTAGATGGAGTGGCAGTAGTTTGTTTCCACTCAGAAGCTTGCTAACCACATACCTAAATGAGCCATGCGATTTTGATTACAGAAATATTGTCATTTAAATGATGCTAGCAGAATTAATTTAGCATTTTCACCTTCCATGTTCAAATCAAAATAAGGTTGGACAGGACCACTGCAGTACTTCTGTAGCGTATCTGAAGTTTGTAAAATCTTTCCCGTGCAATCATGTTGGAAATATTTTAGTACAAATAAGACCAAACCTAGTATTCCTTGCAATCTTATAATGATTAATAGATAGCTGTGTTATGAAAACCCAGTTTGCCCTACTGTGTGCATAGTAATCCTGTCCATGCAATTACTGGGCATATGCCTAATGCAAAGCAATTTCAAGGGGATGTTTTTGTAATGAAGAATTGATGTGCCTGTTGGTGGAGTAAATCCAAGACCGAAAAAGCTATGTTCAAAATGCAGAATAAAGATATGGCTGAGAAGAATGAACAGCCTTTTTTTTTTTTTTTTTCTGTCTTGAGACAAATTATGATGTCAGCCCTATTTTTTTAGGCTTCAGTAACAGTTTAGGATAAGTATAGGAAAAACAAAAGTATAGACTCTGCAGTCATATTCAGTAGATTATTTTGGTCTCTAAAGAAAGAAGAAGAAGAACAAGTGGAACATTCATGATATGGTTCAAAATGTGTTTTGAGGAAAGTCTGGGTATGCTTCCTCACCAAGATGAATTAATGGGAGATGTATTTACTAAGCATACTTTCCATTAAGCTTTCTCACGTGAAGGCCACTACTGTTGAAAAAGCTTTGAAGAACGAAACATCAAATTTGGAAGACATTCATCTAATTAACATAACTGATTTTCCGTACATGAACGACTCTGGATTTCAAGGGAAAAAGTTGTGTCTGATACTAATAATAACAGGGTTTTCCCCAATTCAATAAGGGAACTAAATATTTACAAAGCACAACAACCAGCAACATTTACAATTAAAGCAAGAAAGGCTGAAAAAGAATATGAAGGAAACAAGAAGGGCTTATTCAAGTACTTCAGTAGCAAAAGGAAAAATAGTGAAAATGTGGGCCTGCTGCAGGGTCACTGGTGACAGAGGACGTGAAAAAGGCTGAGATGCTCAATGCCTTGTTCTCCTCAATCTCCATTACTAAGACCGGTCATTAGCAATCCCAAGGTCCCTGAGAACAGATGGAAAGTCTATAACAAGGAAGACATGCTCAATGGAAGAGGATGAGGTTGGGGAACATTTTAACAAGCTTGAAATACACAAGTCTGTGCCACCTGCTGGGATGCAGCCACAATCACTGAAGGAGCTGGCCCATGTGATTGTGTCGCCACTCTCAATTATCTTTGAAAGGTCCAGGCAGTTGAGGGACACCCCTGAGGAATGAAAGAGAGCAAATGCCACCGTATTCTTCAAGAGAGAAAAGAAGGAGTATCCAAAGAACTACAGTTTGATCAGCTATGCCTTGGTTGCACGGAAGGTGATGGAACAACTCATCCTGGAAACCATTTCCAGACATATTAAAGATAAGAGGTGATCAAGAGTAGTCAGCATGTATTTACAATAGGGAAATCATGTTTGACCAACCTGACAGCCTTCTGCAATGAGATGACCAAATTTAAGTTGACTCTAGCAAGGCTTTTGACACTCCCACAAGATCCTCATAAACAAACTAACGCAGTATAGGTAAGATAAATGAATAATGAAGTGTATGGAAAACTCTGAGCTGCCAGGCTAAAAGGGTTGTAATCAAAAGCATGAAGCCCATCTGGAGGCCAGTCACAATTTGTGTGTGAGGGGGTTACCCTGACTGATATGGTGTAACCTCTTCACTAATGACCTGGGTGGATGGGTCAAAGTACACACTCAGCAACTGACAAAGGATAAAAAACTGGGAGTCAAAACTGGTACCTCCAAAGGCACCTTCCAAACTCACGAATTCTGTGATTGTCCCTTGAAAATCTATTTCTAGGGGAAAAAAAAAAAAAAAAAAAAGACAGAGAAAACAAAATCCTAACACACATTTCTGCCACAGAGCAAACAGTCTAAAAGACCAAAACCATCTACAGTTTAGATTTGAAAAGATGTTCTGAATCATGAGGGAAGGAGATTGCAGATTAGCTCTTTCATGAAAGAATCAGGAAAATGACAGCATGGGTATAAATCTTATTAGTATGCTTTATATGGATTTTGCCTATCAAAGCGAGCCTTTAGTTTGGTTAATCCTAAGGGGAGACTGGAACACAAAAATTCTAGAAATTCCTTTTCTTGAATGTTTATATTAGTACTATATCACTTCTTAAGTACTGTAGTTTAAACCAAGGCAAGGCATCTTTATTATCACAAATCTCTTTTTGGTAACATCTTTTTATCTTTTTATAAAAAATAAAGTCACAATGACTAAGCCATAAGTTTGTTTTAAATTTTCCTATAGTCAGAAAGCTAAATTATTCTGATGCAAGAACTGTATTATTACATAAGTATTGAAAGAAATATATTTCATCTAAATTTCTCTAATTGGATATCAAATGGTCTACAAACCTTTTCTTCGCAGAGGTGAATTTTTCAATTTATGCACCCATTATGATCAAACAGCATGTAGTACTAATTATGGTGGTTTCTTCTGGAACACGTAAAACATTCCAAACTCCTTGTCTTATTACTTTACTCTTTAATCAAGCCTTTACCATTGCTCTAGGACCCAACAAAATGGCATGAAGATGCATTAGGGGAAGTTCAGGTTGGATATTAGGAAAAGGTTCTTCACTGAGCAGGTGGTAGGGCGGTGGAACAAGCTCCCCAGGGAAGTGGTCATGGCACAAAGCTTGACAGAGTTCAAGAAGCATTTGGACACAAAACATATCTAATTATAGGTAAATCAATCATTTTGTAGTTGGTTAAATTTTGATGTAACTACTCTTACTTTTTCCACTTTCCTTTCAAACGATGATAAACCACACCTTAAAAGGTGTCTACATCTACATATATACTGACTCAAGAGGGTGAGGAAAAAGAGAAGCTGGGATGGAAAATTATTTAAGATAAAGATAAGAGCATGTGATATCAGAATGTGATCATCTTATGTTATGAAATCTTACTACTCATTTTTAAATCTGGAATCTTGCACATTGTTTTTAGACCTTTCTTTTATAATATAAATCTTTATCAGAATGTGTTGGAATAAGACATTCAGCAAAAGCTACACTTTTCATGTATATTAGTGCACCTTAAAATTACATCATCTGTCAGCTAATGGGTGACTGTATTGTAGGTCAGGAAGTAATCAGATTTACAATGTTAATTAAATATCTAACATGTTGCCATGAAAACAATCTTGTATGAATATCATCCAGAGGTTTGTGAAAGATGTACACAGCTGAATCTGATACTTTCCTTTAATATTCTTTGAACTGGGGAACCCTGTTCTACACAGAAATATTAGATGGAGAAGGTTTAATTAACTACAGTGATCTGTCCGAAAGTCATTATGTGTGGAAATGGAATTAAAGGAATTCCTAGACCGTTCTGGTTGATAATAATCAATTAATTCATAGTGATGAATATTAGAAACAACTCATCTGAGAACAAGTAAATTACATGTAGAAAACATACACATCTGTCTGACTTTGATTAATTTCACAGACATAATTGCTCATTTGACTCTGAATTGCAAACAAAATCCAACAATTACAAGTCAAGCTGGGATAAGCCATTTTTTGTTGTTTCTAGCCATATTTCCTTGCCATAAGAACACATGATTTTAAGGAATCTAGGTGTTTTTTTTTCTTTTTTTTTCTTTTTTTTTCCTCCACAGTCATTATTTATGGATCTGCAAGAGTATATATGCATTGTCAGTTAAATGAGACAGTTGTTTTTTCTGCTGATCCTACTCTCATCAGTTAGACCCTATGGCAGCTATTCTGATAGGTGAACTAACTACTCCACATTCACCTATGAGGATGCAATGACAGCTTGATAGTTTGCTCCATGGAGTGCTCCCAAAATCAACAGCAACACATTTTGTGCCTCATATGGTTCCTCTGTTCCTCCATTGTCCACACATCTTACCATGCAACTTCATGTCTTGGAAGGCCCCTGGAGATACGTTAGATTATACAAAAGCCCCCCAGCAGAACACTGATATGAACTTCAAGTTTTGCTTATTTTATACTTTAGGATGTTATCTTTACTCAGTTTTGTGCTTATTCTTTACTTTTACAGAGAAAAAGGTATCTCAAGGATGTAAAGTGATGATTGATATTCAAAAGCTGTCTGGACATGGTGCTGGGTAGCCACCTCTAGGTGACACTTCCTGAGCAGGGGGTTTGGACGAGATGACTTCCAGAGGTCCCTTCCAACCTCAACCATTCTGTGATTCTGTGACTGAGACTTCAGAAAAGGCCACAGTTCTCATTTGGTTAAGTCGGAAAGCAAATGGGGTTTTATAGACAGTTTTTTCTGCAGCAACACCAGGGGGTAGAATCATAAAATCATAGAATGATTTGGGGTGGAAGGGACCTTAAAGATCATCTAGAACCACACCCCTGCCATAGGCAGGGACACCTCCCACTAGATCAGGTTGCTCGAAGCCCCATCCAACCTGGCCTTGAACACTTCCAGGGATGGGGCATCCACAGCTTCTCTGGGCAGCCTGTTCCCATGCCTCACTATCCTTAGAGTGAAGAATTTCCTCCAAATACCTTATCTAAGTCTACTGTCTTTTAGTGTAAAGCCATTATCCCCTGTCCGATCACTACAGTCCTCCAGATAAAAAGTCCCTCTCCAGCTTTCTTGTAGGCCCCCTGTAGGTACTGGAAGGCTGCTATAAGGTCTCCCCAGAGTCTGCTCTTCTCCAGGCTAAACAACTCCAACTCCCTCAGCTTCTCTTCACAGAAGAGGTGCTCCAGCCTCTGATCATCCTCATGGCCCTCCTTGGGACTCACTCTGATAGGTCCATGTCCTTCTTATGTTGGGGACCCCAGAGCTGGATGCAGTAGTCCAGGTGGGGTCTCATGAGAGCAGAGTAGAGGGAGAGAATCCCCTCCCTCCACCTGCTGGCCACACTTCTTTTCATGCAGCCCAGGAGATGGCTGGCTTCCTGGGCTGCAAGTGCACATGGCCAGCTCATGTTGAACTTCTCATCAAGCAACACCCCAAGTCCTTTTCCTCACAGCTTCCCTCAATCCATTCTCCATCCAGCCTCTATTTGTGATTGTGATTGCCCTGACCCAGGTGCTGGACCTTGCACTTGGCCTTATTGAACTTCATGAGGTTTGTATGCACCCACTTCTCAAGCCTGTCCATGTCCCTCTGGATGGCATCCCTTCCCTCCAGTGTGTCGACTGCACCACACAGTTTGGTGCCCCTGGCAAACTTGCCGAGGGTGCACTCGATCCCACCATCCATGTCACCGATGAAGATGTTGTACAGCGCCAGTCCCGATACCCATGAGGAACACCACTTGTTACTGATCTCCACTTGGACATTGAGCCATTAAGGGCAACTTTTTGGGTACAACCATCCAGCCAATTTCTTACCCACCAAGTGGTCCATCCATCAAAACCAATTTAGAGACAAGGATATCATTCAGGACAGTTTCAAATGCATTGCACAAGTCCAGGTAGATGACATTAGTTGCTCTTCCCCTATCCACCAATTCTGTGACCCTGTCATAGAAGGCCACCAAATTTGTCAGGCATTATCTGCCCTTAGTGAAGCCATGTTGGCTGTCTTGGCTGTCACCAAGAACCTCCTTATTTTCCACGTAGCCAACATCCTTTGCTATGTCCTTTTTCTTTGTTCCATACACTTAACACTTCTTTTCTTTTCCCCACTTTTTTTTGACTGTCTCTTGTTGATCTCAGTTTACAAAATTTGATGATGTCTTAGATTTTTCCTTTCTTTTTTTTGACCTTTTTGAAATTTCTCAATCAAAGACAGGCAACAAAACTTTTAGTGAATGATTTATCATCTATGCATCCTTCTTATTTTCTTTTACAAAATAAGAGAGAAATAGATATAGTTTAACTAGTACTTCCTCAATTGCCAAGATGTCCAAGAGATTTAGAAACCTCTTATGTTCCATTTTTTTCTTGTCAAAAGTACTGGTGAGATACGTTTTCTTGCATAATTCTGTTATATTTGAGATTATGTCCAGCTGCACATAAACATAGTCTGATCCTTCTGGACAATTAGAAAGCCTACATTACGTAAATATGTTTAGGTATTGTTGCTGCTTAGGAGACTTTTTCTTTTTTCTTTTTTTTTTGTCATTTTTGGGCAGCTCTCACATTAGTAACTGTCACTGGAGACAAATATTTTGACCTTTTTATTTACAGAGGTGTTAACATTACTCCAAATAGAAGAAGCGGGAGTGAGATTTTAAAATTTTAACATGTTAAGTATAACAATAGTAGTTATTAGTGAAACACAATTTATGAAAAGATCTAATCTAGCATAGCATTAAGAATTTTCAAAGACTTAAAATGTTGTGTGCATGCACCTGTAGGGAAAAGAGTTTATCCAAGAAGGTTTATCCAAGGAAGTTAAAAGGTGGAATGCAGCTAAACTAATTGTTTATAATGACCGTGATCTTTGCTGATTTTCACCTGCTTACCTTAGTCAGATCTCAATTTTTCTGTAATTAAAAGATTTTTCAAGACACCACAGGGAATGAAAAATAGTGGGAGTCATGCTCTGTGAATGTTACCCTTCTTTACTCAAATAATTTATTATCTGATATGGTAACCACCTCTAAAGATCAAATTCTGATATTTTTGCACTTAAGAATCCAAGTATTTCAGAAAGAAATACTGCTAAAAAGGAGCGAGAGCTGGCAGTTGTTTCTGATCCAAAGTCTTGCAAAATATCATCTTCATTGCAAAAGAACACAACTTATGTTCCTAGGCATCTATGTTGGTATAAAGACCGTATGAGCAATTACTGGCGGGGTAAAAAATAAACACATAGGTCGTAAATGAAGATCACAAAATGTCATAGATCTCCATTCTTATTACTTCACCATATAGGCTGAAACTAACAAATTACAAAAGCATGACACTCTGTTATAGATTGAATTCTAAAAACTACAAGAATATGACAGTAATATATATATATATACCATTAACTAACAATAAACTATCTGTTTATGACACAATTCCCTTTTACTTAAGGATATAGAGAACACCCAGTCAAAATACTGCTTTGTGAAAAATATGTGTGCTTTTATGAAAACATACTGAAAAAAAAAAAAGAAAAAAACATATTTTCCAGACTTTTAGGGATTCTTTTATCTTTTTATAATCCTAGTCTTCTTGAAGCTGGTGTGGTCATTTATAATAACTACAGCCAGTGTTCTGTTCATCAGAGACAGCTGACAACCCTTAAGCAGCAAGTGAAGAGAATTAAATAACAATTAATAACTGCTTTCAAGGAGATTATTGTTTAAATAGACTACATGTTCAGTAGTTGTGAGATCGGTCTTTTATTTCATGTGTGACTGAACCACAAAAGTTCATTTTTGTAAATACAGAGTTCAACATCAAATATTCAGTGGAAATTTTCTAAGTAAAAAACAAGGTCTTGTGGAAGGATTGTTATTAAGCTCTTGCTATATAAGCTCTCAGTGCTCTTGCTATAATGGGAATCCTTGCCATAGAGGAATCAAAAGTTGTCAATTAAGCTATATTTAATAGGCTAATTAATGATGAACAGGAAGAGGAATTGCTGAAAGAATATCTCTTTCCTTTTGGTTAAGCTAAGACTGGAGCAGCCCACACTTTGTGCCTAAAATATATGCCTAGAAATGAAAGAAAAGACATTCAGCACAGCTGATTTCTATTAGGTTTTCTAACAAGTTGACAGTTGCTTCCATGGTAAGGGAAACATCACTTTTCATAGAAACATAGACTATCCTGAGTTGAAAGGTACCCACAAGGATCATCGAGTCCAACTCCTGGCTCCACACAGAAGCCATATGTCTGAGACCGTTGTCCAAATGCTTCTTGAACTCTGTCAGGCTCGGTGCCGTGACCACTGCCCTGGGCAGCCTGTTCCAGTGCCCAACCACCCTCTCGGGGAAGAACCTTTTCCTAACACCCAGACTGAACCCCCCCTTGTCACAGCTCCATGCCATTCCCCCTGGTCCTGTCGCTGTCACCAGGGAGCAGAGATCAGCGCCTGCCCCTCCGCTCCCCTCGTGAGGAAGCTGCAGGCCGCCATGAGGCCTCCCCTCAGCCTCCTCTTCTGTAGGCTGAACAAACCAAGTGACCTCAGTCGCTCCTCATACGTCTTCCCCTCCAGACCTTTTACCATCTTTGTTGCCCTCCTTTGGATGCTGTTTTACAGTTTAATGTTCTTCTTATAGCGTGGTACCCAAAGCTTATTTATCTGATGAAAGACATTTTGAGCAAACTATTTATAGCTTGTTTTATAAAAAGTGCAGTGTCCAAAGGCTTTCCTCTAACTTATATTCTTTTGAGATAAATAGTTAATAGAAAGTGAGGAGACGGCTGAAAAACAAGCCCATACCAAAGCCACATTTATTGATTTGGGGGCCTATATTTAACTAACAAGCACTTATCAATGTGTTGTAACACTGTGTCTCTGAAATATACATACATACATAGAGGTATAGATATGGATATATGCCTTTGGCAAAGGACATCTTCTCCATTTAGAAATATTATCCAAGCATAGTGCTGTTTTTCACTCCACTTGTTGCATTCCAGTGGGTCATGTTGCTTGTATGCTTTCTGAGCAGAGTAAAGCTTCATATGGCATTCCACCCATAGCAATTAATATAGTTTTCTTTTTTTTTCTGA
Source organism: Anseranas semipalmata (assembly GCA_013399115.1). Classification (NCBI taxonomy): domain Eukaryota; kingdom Metazoa; phylum Chordata; class Aves; order Anseriformes; family Anseranatidae; genus Anseranas; species Anseranas semipalmata. The sequence goes on along the minus strand of VXAA01005725.1, from coordinate 65,330 downwards.
AGTTTTTATTAAACCTAGAAAATTGTGGTTTTACCACTTTTATAGTTTTGTTTTACTCAATGTATGAACAGTTGGATCCCAGAAAGAATGGAAATCCAAGTATGGGAGATGGATAGATCTTACCAACACACAGAGAGGGTGAAGCCGTCAGGGGTAGATCCAGGACTGTGACTGGGGCACAGCACTGAGCATGTCTACCCAGCAGTGTCTGGGCACACGGACACATGTCATGGACACAGCACACAACTCTGGAAAAATTACTGATGTTTCTTCTCTACACTTCTGAAGAACTATGGCTATCCCCAATACCTGTAGACTTCTAGTGTGTGCTATGACAAATTCACATCTGTGAATTTTGTTGCTGCTGTCTGTGTTTTTCAGGCTCCTTTGGTGGAGTGGAGGGTTTTAAAGCCATAAAAACAGTAGTTGAAAAGGCCACTGTCTAACCAGAAAAAGTATTATTATTTACTACTATGTCACAATAGAGTAGAGCCACTATATAGTGATTATCCGTTTATCTTTACCAGGGAAAGTATAAATAATTTTATCCCCTACCCTGAGATTATCACTCTCAACCACTATGTTGGCTACTTCAATAACAAACAGAGAAATAATACTTCCCCCAGGAGAACGTTAGAAGTTTCACTGTTTTACAGTAGAAAGATCTTTCTTTCTGCCAACATTGCAAAAACCTAATATTATCTTTAAATTGGACCATAATTCAGAATGAACCATGAAAAGAGGCTACACAACCTCACCTAAATAAGAGTATAATTTTCTATTTATTTCTGCAATATTTCTAATATTTCACTGCTGTGTTTCTTTGTGGTCCAACAGCACCCTGCACAATTCCTGCTGTGAAGTACTTCTTCACAGCATATGCATAATGGATATTAACAATATCATCCAGGGAAAGACAACTTTTCAAAGATAAGTAATTAATCCACTTCATACTTTCCAAGCTATCACCAGCAACTTGTGCTTTTTTTCAGAAAAAAAAAAAAAAAAAAAAAAAAGAACCATACAGAACCCAATAAGATGAAATACCAACTGTATTTTTTAGGGGTAAAATCCTGGAAATTTGAGTCTCCAAGCATCCCCATGATTTTAGTTTTACAAGCTCAGTTACTTTCAGAATAATTGTCATCCACAAGGACTATTTAAGAATACTATATAGGAGGCACAGATGGTTTGTACACTTCTGAGCAAAAAAGTGAAATAGAGTTAATTGGAGCTAAAACAACTTCCTTTTAAAAAGGTGAGCTCCAGACATGCCAAATGTAATGAAACTATGGCATGTAACAAATAGCAAGTAATCAGGTAGACAGTTGCTTAGAAATTCTGATGTATGTTGTAATTATGATGGTTTGATGGGTGATTACAGGCTTTCCATGTATTGAGAAAATGAAAATGAAATCAAAATAATGAATGATCTGCTACATTACACTAGTTCCACCCTGCTTCATGGACACAGTGAGAAATACAGTAGCCCACCATGGTTTTCCTTATCTGCCCTCAAGGTTAAGATTGTGTGCTTCCTAAGGTACTTTCCTTGCATAATGACTCAGATTGGTCCTTCAACAGCCATCATTAAGTCACTGTTCACATCAGTTTTCCTTGGACTTGCAGATGTAATTACTCTCTGTAAATAGAAACTGTTTCTCAAAGCATTCTGGGATACAATTCAGAAACAATTGAAGCAAATTTTAAAAGAACCTGAAATCACTGGACTTTCATGATCTACAGCTGCAGTTTTATAGTATAAGAATACTTTACTCACTTGGTCACTATGGCAGAATTTCTGTATTTAGATGCTTAGTGTATTCTATAAATCATAACATTTAAGTCTGTAAAACGGTGGCTCCTTGGGACATTGTTACAACATACAAAATTAAGAATCTAAGTACTCAACAGTCTAGTCACAACTAACCAAGTGACTTTTAAACTGTATATATCACCTGAGACTGCTCCAAATATTTCCTCTCAAAAAGAGCTTCCAGGCTGTACTTTATTAACTTTGAAACTGGTATAATTCTAGAATACAACCTTGGGAATTTGGAGATATATGCATCCCTTAGAACTATATAAACACACAAACAGTTCCCTAGAAATCTATTCCAATATTGTATTTTCTACATGATTCAAAGTGAAACTTAGAAAGTGAACTACATGAGCACCTGTGGTTACAAACAGAATAGGATAGGATAGGATAGGATAGGATAGGATAGGATAGGATAGGATAGGATAGGATAGTTCACTTGGGAAGGACCTAGAAAGAACATCAAATCCAAGTGCCTGACGACTTCAGGGCTAATCAAAAGTTAGAGCATATTATTGATGGCATTGGCATGGGTAGGCAGCTGGATGTTTATAGGCAAAATGGAGGCTCTAAAGGGAAGCCTGTGTTCAGAGAGCATAAGGTCAGAAGCAATTAACTTTGAAAGGTACCTGTTAGATACTGAACATACACAAGTGCTTTACAAATATCAAATTCCTTCATGAAATATCATGCTTCCTTTACATCAAGGTTCTTACAACTCAGCATCTGGCTGTTTTGTCCTTTGATGACTCCTTTTGACCATGTTGTCAGTCATCTATTGTCATTGTCAGTAGTGTTTCCTGAATGTGATGGAAGGTTATTTTTATTTATTTATTTAAATATATTTTACTCTTTCACTTCCATTTCACACAGAAACTCTCTGGAAAGAAGAAATGTGGTGTAAGTATTCTTACGTAATTTTTTTTAGGACAAAAAGGTGATGATTTTTAACCTCCATCTTCTTTCTCTTGTGTGTCTTTGATAAGGAAATTATCTTTGAGCTTTATATCAAAAAATGTAAAACAATGGGACTTTTTGGAACACATTGCAACAGATTCACTTCCTGGTATTTTGATCCTTTTCCTTACTATTGTTGATCTGCAGAGCTTTAGGGTGGCATTTGAGGATGCTTTTGCCTGATATTGACCTGCAAGTCTGTCTTTGTCACAAGTAATTGCATTGCAAAATTTTGGGATTTGTTAGTCATCAGATCAAAGCAGATGAGAACTTTCCGGGAAAGCTTCAACACTGGTGGAGCTATATAAGCAGCAGTATGCAGCTGTAAACTCATTTTTGTAAAAGGCTATGGAAGAACACTGGCCAACCATGCAGTATTCTTGACCAAACATCTGACAGGAGCAACTTTGCTAAATATTCTCAGAATATGATGAGTGAAGAACTGTAGGGTTTAGGTGAGATATATGTATATACAATCCATATCTACAACCGTTTGTCACTTATTTTAAAAGGATAGAAGATGAATTACTGAAATGAAATTGGTTTCTGTTGAGTTATAGGTAGGTTAAAGATAAACTAATTTCTAGTAGCTTCAGTTGTGATGTGAAATGTGAAAGAAAATCTGCATATTTTAAACTCTTTACTGAGGCAGTTTGTAATGATGTGCTTGTAAGTTTAGAATACTGTAGATAACAAATCTGACTTTTCAGGGCATGTCTGTGCACAGCCAGCTGGTGAGGGTGGAGATGCAAAGGATGCATTGTGCCAGGTGAAGATTACCTATGAGGCATGCAGGAGGGGAAATAAATTTGGTTTTCAGGAATGCTCACTTGCTATTTAGCTGCCAGAAATCAGTGTCCTGCTCCATTCTTCTCACACAATTCCAGAAAAAAAAAAAAAAAATCTAGGAAGAAGTTGTGCTTAACATTTTACTAGTTACATCAAGACATCAAGTAACATGTCTGAGATAAGCAGGCTGTACTGGGTCTGGCCGGGATAGAGTTAACTTTCCCTGCAGCAGCCCTTGTAGCTAGAACAGCACTGGTATCACACCAGTGTTTGGCTACTGCCGAGCAGTGCTAGCACAGCAACAAGGCTCTCTCCAGACCCCCCAAAGCCAGTAGGTGGGGGTGGGCAAGAAGTGGGGAGGGGACATCNACATCGCTCGTTGGTGGGAGAATAACAAGTTTTCTCTTTTCCTTTGTGCTTGCACATAGGCTTTGCTTGTACATATATATATATTTGTTGTTTTTTTTTCTTCCTCTTCTCTAATTAAACTATCCTTATCTCAACCTGTGAGGTTTTTTTTTTCTCCCCCTCTTCCTTTGAGGAGGGGGAGTGAGAGAGCGGTTGTGGTGGAGTTCAGCTGCCCAGCAGGGTAAAACCACCACACAGGCAAATAAATTTTAAAAGATATGAAAAATCTTTCCAAGTCTTCAGTTATATAGAGTGAAGGATAAATCTATTTTATTTTATTTTATTTTTGTCACTTTTTATTATTATTATTTGTTAGATCAGTGACACTGTCAAGTAAACTGTAAGTTAAATGCACCATAGTACAGAGAATGGAGAATTGAAAACTTGTTGATTGTTGAATAAATTAGGGGAACTGGTAAAGTTGTTGGAAGTGAGAAGATGGAAGGAAATGCTTCGCTCCTACAGGAAGAATTGGAATGAAGTAGATGAAAAGGAAGGTGAATTTGCAATTTTTGGAGTGACTTCTGGGTAATAGCTCTGAATAAGTCAGGCAGAACTGAGTTTATATCTAAAATATGTATTCAGAAGTTGAACTTTAGATTAACATTTATTACTGGAATGTGTTATTTTCTTCTAGAGATTAAGTTTCTTCAAATGCAGCAAAGCACTGTGGTATGTGTAACTGAAAGCACAGATTTAGTTCCATAAATCTGAAGTTAACCCTCAACAACACAGGTTCCTCTCATTACAGTCAGCATTTTCTCAGTTACTTTTCATAGCAACTCTTCTAAAGTTAGTGTGAGGGTTAATTCCCTTGTCTATCCTGTCCAATTTCAGCTATTTATCACCTCATGAGTTTAGTAGTCATAATAAAGTAAATAGGAAAGAATAAGCCCAGCTGAAAACCTAAATTAAATCAAAATTTATTGGACAGTATAAGAGTGTATAGGAGTAGCTTGCTTTTGACAGAGAAAAAATGATTTTGTTAACTAAATGAGTAAAAGTTAATAAAGCTTTTGGTTAAGTTGTATGTAATTTGGGGGCTTGGTTTTAATTCAAATAATTTTGAAGCATTATTTGAAAAACCTTAGTTAACAAAAATGTGTTTAGGACATATAGCAGTGATGTGAATAGAAAAGACTTTATTTATAACCAGAAATGTAACATATTTTAATCATGATATAAATATATGTACGTATGCATATATATACATATACATATATATATATGTATATATACATACACTCACACATACATATATAGATAAAGTTATGTGGTCTGGGTTATAAGAAGGTTTGTTTGAGGAAAATTCTTTGGGCTGTAATCCAATATACCTTTTACCCCTCCAGAGATGAACATGAATAACATAACAAATTGTTAATAAGGATTTTTTTTTAAGTGTTGGTGTTGACCAGCTGCAAAAAAAAAAAATGGAACAAAATTGAGAAGTGTCATTGGCCTAAGTTCAGAGTAATATGACAACTAAAAAACACGTACAGATTATGCAAAGACAGGATTTGAGTCATTATAGAATTCTGTTAATCTAAAAGACAGTTTTGCTGACAGTCCCAGACAGAAGAAAAAGGGTTCTAATAAAACTTATTTTCAAAATAAAGGAATGTCCATTTACAAAACAGAAACAAACAAACAGAAAAACAATGCAACGTTTGTAAAACATCTAGATGTATGAATGTGACATAGTCTTGCAAGTGAATAAATCTAAGTGGTGAATATCAAACACTGTCTAGTAAATCATACATTTCTTTGGTCATGATTCATGTCCAGAAGACACATGCTGCCATCTTTGCATTGATCTACTGTTGCTGTGATACAGTTCTCTAATATGATAGAATATGGCATGAAGGTAAACCCACCCAAAATAGCAAGAAACTTCATTTTACTGGTGTGATTAGATGTTACAAACACCTTCAGGTGTGCAGAATAATTTTAGGCAATAGCTATGATGACTAGAAATGCTATTCAGAGATCTCCATAACAAAAAAGTCCAAAGATGTCATAGACAGATATGAGAACACATATCAGTTTAGTGGCTGTGTGAATCTTCAGGTTCTTACTTAGAACACTGATCCTTCTTTTATAACACTTTAAAAAGTCTGTATGTCATATTCTTTTTGAGAGGAGAAGGGTGGCAGATTTTCTCGATGTAGAAAAAAGAGAGAAAAAAAAGTCTGTTTATGCATGAGTAATGTTTAAATTTAATTACAAAAATGTATTTTATCAGGTAAAAAAATAACTCCATGGTAATAGTTTATGATCAAAGGAAGTAACACAATATCAATTGTTTGTCTTTTAAGTGAGTCTTTGGGGATATGAAAGAAAGAAAGAAAGAAAGAAAGAGAGAGAGAGAGAGAGAAAGAGAGAAAGAGAGAAAGAGAGAAAGAGAAAGAGAGAAAGAGAAAGAGAGAGAAAGAAAGAAAGAAAGAAAGAAAGAAAGAAAGAAAGAAAGAAAGAAAGAAAGAAAGAAAGAAAGAAAGAAAGAAAGAAAGAAAGAAAAAGAAAAAGAAAGAAAGAAAGAAAGAAAAAGAAAAAGAAAGAAAAGGAAAGAAAGAAAGAAATACATTGGCATCTGAAAGTAGTGGAATAAACTGGTGCTGATAGTTAGAAGGCACTTTACTTTTATATGGCAGTCTGGTTTGGAGAATGCAAGATGAATAATTGGTATATAAGAAGAAGACTATATGATGTGAGGGTGTGTTACAGGGAGCACATTTCTGCTACAGCTCAGTGAATAGCTTTTTATTAAAAATGGCTGTTGTCTCCAGCCACCCAGATTTCCATTTATCCTAACTATATTAAACCTCACTTCAAATTCTTGTTTATAGGAACATTAATTTGATTGCAGTCTCCAGTTTTTATATATCCAACATCACATTCCAGAAGCTTTAATGTTTTTCTGCATTCTTCTTTCACTCTGGGGACTTGCTGTTTAATTTTGCTTATGTTGAGTAATTAAATCGTCTGTGGTTTTGGGTTTAGGTCAACAGCATAATCAAAGAAACCGTACTTGGAGGTATAGACTGCATAAATTCACTTGTTTGGATACCATAATAGCGGGTCATTGAGCAGTCCTAAGAATGGCATAGGAAAGGTATAGTAAATTATTCTTCCTCCTATTCCCCTTGCTTTTGGAAAACAATGAGTTACGTGGTCAGCTGTGAGATATTCCCAAAGCTAGTCTACCTGTGGACGTGTTGAGAAATCAGGGTTGATTCTTACACTGCTCTGACTCAGAGGGAGCTGGGGAACTTCCTTTCCAGAGTACCCACTGCAGTACTAGACACGAAAGGGTTGTTTTTCCAATGGCATATGTGACTGTATAAGCCAGGCTCGAAACTTCTGTGACACTGGTACAATATAGTCAAGAGAGAAACTAAAATCTGTGGGCCTTCTGTAGCTGAGCAGTGGGGGGAACATGAGTTGTTCATGAAAAACTGATCACTTAAGTTCTATACCACAAGAAATGTGTCATTGTTCAGTTAAAATTGTGTGTGAAGCTTGCTGAAGCTGGATGATACCAAGTAGTAGGATTGCTCATGTGCTTGCTGCACTACTTGACAAACTATGCTAAAATTGTCATGTTTTGTGAATCGTTTCATCTTCTTATAAACTGGGAAATGGGCTTGAAAACTTTATGTAAAGCAGCCAGCAAATCAGAACCTCAACATCTTAAACAAACCAGAAAGTTGAGTGCACTGGTTTGTTTAGAGAACTGTTCTGTTTCTCTGGGACCTAGATTTTGAGAGAATATTACGTCACTTTTTGGAAATCAGTTTTGTTCTGTTCTCTCCTCTTTACATTTTCCCAGTTATCAGTCAGGGAACAGAACAAGGCTACTGCAACTATAAGAAAACCTCAGAAATTGATATTTCTTTTCCTCTGTGAATTATCTAGGAGATTCTTATTTTTGCAGTACACATAAATTGAATCATAGCTTCTCCAGGTCATTGTCACAAAAATAGATTCTCCAGCTGTCATATCTGGACTTATGTATTTGATCTAAGGAAGACTTCACTGAAGTGTATGTACATGTCTCTGTATGTATGTTAGTCTCTAATGCTATTAGAACTAAAAGTTTATGAAATGTATATGCTTAATATTGTTTTTGTTTTGTTTTGTTTTGTTTTTATCTGTGGGATGTATTTTTTTGTTTGTTTGGAACTTGGCAAGTATTTTCTGTTCATTTTTATTCAGCACTATCATTCTCAAAAGAGCATAAAATAGATATTATTTTCATTTTTTCTATTTATTTTTTTTTTTCCATGAAGATAGAGATTTGGGGTAGATGTAATTTGTTCAGGTCATCTAGCCTGCAAGTGTCAACAGTTCAGAATAACAGCCAGTTCTCAGTGCCTTATTTTCTTGTTTATTGGATAAATACATTATCTAGTGTTTAGGAACTCTATCTGTATTTTCATTTCAAAACATCCATTCTACTCTCTAAGTAAAAGTCATGTCTTAGGGCTTGTAATTATCATAGAATCATAGAATCATAGAATATCCTGAGTCAGAAGGGACCCTTGTGGGGTCTTTGTGGATCATTAAGTCCAAACCCTGGCTCCTTACAGGACCACTCTAAAATGAGACCCTATGTCTAAGAGCGTTGTCCAAATGCTTCTCGAACTCTGGCAGGTTTGGTGCTGTGACCACTGCCCTGGGGACCCTGTTCCAGTGCCCGACTACCCTCTCGGTGAAGAACCTTCTCCTAATGCCCAACCTGAACTTCCCCAATGCAGCTTCAAGCCATTCTCTTGGTGCTATCACCGGCCACCAGAGAGAAGAGATCAGCCCCTCTGCTCCCCCTCATGAAGAAGCTGTATGTCACCATGAGGTCTCCTCTCAGTCTCCTCTTCTCTAAGTTGAACAAACCAAGCAACCTCAGATGCTCCTCATATGTCTTCCCCTCTAGAGCCTTCACCACCTGTGCTGCCCTCCTTTGGACATTCTCTAATATCTTTATATCTTTCTTACATTGTGGCACCCAAAACTCTTATTTACTATCACCCTTTGAGCCCAACCTATCAGCCAATTGTTCTCCCATTGCATCATGTACCTGTCCAGCTGTATGCTGGACATTGTCTAGAAGGGTACCGTGAGAAACAGTATCAAAAACCTTGCTGAAATCCAAAAAGATTAAATCTATTGGCTTTTCTTTGTCAACTAGATGAGTAGCCTTGTTAGAAAAGGAAATTAAGTTCATTAGACAGGACTTTCCCATTGTGAACCCGTGTTGGCTACGACCAAAGACCATGTTGCCTTTCAAGTGCTTTTCAATAACTCTCAAAATAATCTTCTCCATAATTTTACCAGGTACTGAAATGATATTGACAAGTACATTCTCTTCTCACATTTTCCAATATGTTTATAGTAACTTGATAGTGTGTGCAATGAAATCAAGCACAATGAAATCAAGAAAAAGCCAACTAAAATTGAAAGACTGGAAATAGAGTTGCTTAGAGACTAAGAGAGACTACTTTTAGGTCAGAATATCTTAGTTTCCACCTCCATGACAGTAAAGCATTCTGGTGGGAGATATTCAGTCAAGAATGTGATGCAAGAAATGCAAGAAAAACAAAAACAAAAACAAAAAAACAGAATGAAGGGAATAATTATAATTTTCTGATTATACTTGTTTTCATTGAAAAACCAAAACAAAATGATACACGCCAGAAGCTATATCAGCACCTGCCCCTCCACTCCCCTCGTGAGGAAGCTGTAGACCACAATGAGGTCTCCCCTCCATCACCTCTTCTGTGGGCTGAAAAATCCAAGTGACTTCAGCCACTCCTCATACGTCTTCCCTTCTAGACCCTTTACCATCTTTGTTGCCCTCCTTTGGACGCTCTCCAATAGTTTTATGTCCTTCCTGTACTGTGGTGCCCAAAACTGCACACAACGCTCGAGGTGAGGCCACACCAGCTCAGAGTAGAGTGGGACAATCACTTTCCTCAATTGACTAGCAATGCCATGCCTGATGCACCCCAGGATACGGTTGGCCCTCCTGGCTGCCAGGGCACACTGCTGGCTCATATTCAACTTGCTATCAACCAAAACCCCCAGATCCCTCTCTGCAGGGCTGTTCTCCAGCGTCTCATCCCCCAGTCTGTACGTATAGCCAGGGTTGCCCCTTCCCAGGTGCAGAACCAAGCACTTGCTCTTGTTAAACTTCATATTGTTGGTGATTGCCCAGCTCTCTAATTTGTCCAGATCTCTCTGCAAGGCCTCACCACTCTCGATGAAGTCAACTGCTCCAGCCAATTTAGTATCATCCACAAACTTGCTCAAGAAACCTTCAAGACCTTCATCCAAATCATTTATGAAAACATTGAAGAGCCCTGGGGAACCCCACCAGTGACAGGTCACCAGCCTGATGTAACCCCATTTACAAGAACCCTCTGGGCCCGACCCTTCAGTCAATTTTTCACCCACCTTATTAAGCTGTTGTTTAACTGTATTCTGGTCATTTTATCCAGAAGGATACTGTGAGAGACAGTATTGAAAGCTTTATTGAAATCCAGAAAGATTACATTGTATTTTTGATATAAATAAATTTTAAAAGTTTAAATTAAAGGGACAAGCTGACCTCCTGATCTAGCTCTTCCTTAAAAATGCTTTCATTTCTGAACTTCCTTCTTCTTACAGATTAGATTGTGTACAAAGATTCTAGTGTCCAAAATCAGTTTATTTTTTGTGAAAATATTGTTCTCCAGCTTAAGAAGATGATTGAGATTACTGACCATGGAGGGTAAATTGTGTTGAATCAACCTGATAACCCTCTACAATGAGATAACTGTCTTAGTGGACATGGGGATAGCAGTGGATGTTGTTTATCTTGACTTCAGTAAGGTTTTTGACACCATTTCCCATGTGTCCTCATAGATAGTCCAATGAAATATGGGATAGATAAATAGACAGTGAGGTGAACTGAAAATTGGCTGAACTGACAGTCATAAGGGGTTGTGACTAGTGGCAAGACATCCAGCAGGATAACACACCAGCCACTAGCAGTGTATTACCAGGGCACTGGGGACAATACTGTTTAACATCTTCATTAATGTCTTTCACGATGGGTGAGAGTGCACCCTCAACAATTGGTAGGTGATAAAAACTGGGAGGTGTGGCTCCCAGATGGGTGTGCCCCTAATCAGCGGACGCCCTGCCTTAGGAGAGGAATAATCCCAGGCACCAAGACAACTTGATGGACAACCAGCTGGAAAGCTTCTCTGCAGAGAAGGACCTGGGGAACCTGGTGGACACCAAGCTGACCATGAGTCAGGAATATGCCCTTGTGACAAAGAAAGCTAATGGTATTCTGTGCTGTATCAGTAGGAACATCACCAAGTGTTTGAGGAAGGTGATCCTTCCCCTCTACTCAGTTCTGATGAGATGCAACTGGAGTGCTGTGTTCTGTCCAGGGCTCCCCACTACAGTAGAGACATAGACATACTGGAAGAAGTCCTACAGCTGGCCAAAAAGATGGTGAAAGGACTGGAAAGTTGTGACAGTTCATTTTGGAGAAGAGAAAGATCAACGGGAATTTATCCCTGTGATTTTATTTACTGATAAGAAGGGTGTATATAAGGAAGCTATCTCCTGGGCTGCATCAAAAGAAGTGTGACCAGCAGGTCAAGGGAGGAGATTCTCCCCTTGTACTCTGCTCTCATGAGACCCCACCTGTAGCACTGAGTTCAGCTCTCAGAAGGACATGGACCTATGACAGCAAGTCCCGAGGAGGGCCACGAGTATGGTCAGAAGGCTGGAGCACCTCTCCTTTGAAGAGTGGCTGAGAGAGCTGGGGTTGTTCAGCCTGGAGAAGAGAAGACTCCAGGAAGACCTTATAGCAGCCTTCCAGCACCTAAAGGGGGCCTACAAGAAAGCTGGAAAGGGATTCTTTATCAGGGAGTGTGGTGATAGGGCAAGGAGTAAAGTCTTTAAACTAAAAGAGGGTAGATTTAGATTAGATATTTGGAAGAAATTCCTCACTCTGAAGGTGGTGACGCATGGGAACAGGTTGCCCAGAGAAGCTGTGGATGCCCCATCCCTGGAAGTGTTCAAGGCCAGGTTGGATGGGGATTCAAGCAATCTGGTCTAATGGACGGCCTGCCCATGACGGGAGTGGGGATGGGGTGGGGGGTGGGGGGATTGGAATTAGATGATCTCTAAGGTACTTTCCAACCCAAACCATTTTATGATAATCCTGGTATTCTGATTTTTGAAATACCTTTTTAGACAATACAATTTATTGAGATCTGTAGAGGTTAATAGAGCTTCAGTTCTTACTGAATGTGGATGTAATACTTTGCTTCCCTCATCTTATGATTTCCCTCCATCCTCTATCTCCCAAGGTCCTTTTTAAAGTTACCACTACACTGATGTTTGTTTTCCTTTTCAATTAAAAGATATTATTGACATTTGCCTAGCATGAAATATAAAGATCTATTAAAATCATATTAAACCTAAATGCAGTTATAAATGTAAGTTTGAAGAAAAACAAGTTGACCCCATTCTCAGGAGTTAATACAAACTGAACTACACAGTGTTGTTCAGGGAAGTTTTCTTCCCCACTGACCATCACATACTTGCTGAAAACCAAGCAAGTAGAACAATGGAAATAAGTAGACAATGAAAAATGGATAAGTAAACACTGCAAATAAAAATGTAAAGCCCTTCTCATTTGTCTTGGTGAGAATTGCTTCAAACATTGTGTAATGGAAGCAATTTCCTAGCAACCCTTCCTTAATGCACAGCAATATACCTGATAGAAAATCACATTGCTTCTGTATGTTGCTTAGCGTGTAGGTAAGGGCTTGTCAATAAGTCTCCTACATAAACTCCTCTAGAGGAATTGTAATCATCCAGCCATTAAAATTCACTTTAGGAGGACACTTAAAATAAGATTCTCTTTGGACTTAACAATGTGATTTTCAAACTTTGTTTCTCCTTTTATTTATGATGAATTAGTAATGGAACCAGTGAAAGTTCCTTTGCCTGTTTATGGAAGTTAATGTCTCTCAAGTTTAAGAAAGGATCAAAACAAGTTTGTTTTGTTGTTGTTGTTGTTGTTGTTGTTTTTGTCTCTTATTTAGCATCTACCATTTTAAGAATTGGATGTTCTAGCTGGGATTAAAGTGCTTTTACATGAACTGTTGTATGGTTTACATAGTCCTTCCCTTGAAAAATCTGATCTTTTTCTTTATTTTCTGTACAGTTGGAAAGGATTAACAGAAGGTGTTGATTATTCAACGTAGCATAGATTGTGGCTACATATGAACTTCATTACTCTTCCATTTACCTCTCTTTTGCTAATGTATCATTTTCATAATTTTATATTATTTGTTTTAACCTCCTTGGCTTTTGTTTGTTTGTTTGTTTATACAGAACTTCTGATTTATAAACAATTCACCATTTTCCCTCTAAGCAATACCCATAATACAACACAAGACTGTAAAAACAAAAGGAAAAAATTCCTGTGTCCACACAGGACACATTCCTGTGTCCTCTCTTGACCTTTCTAACCAAAAGATTTGAGTCCAAAATCAAAACTGGTTGTTCATCTAAACTGTAACGTAGGGGAAAACTTACGTACTCTAAGGAATAATTTTTGAAAGACTGAATACTATTGTAACAAATGTTTATTTGCCTTAAGATCTTAAAGCACTTTCTTGACAGTCATTCTACCCTTAGTGCTGTGAGATAAGAAAATGTCAGTGTGTTAAACTGGCATGGTGAGAATCATTCCGAGGATGCCCAATACGAAATATGTCAGAGAATTGATTTCTGGCCATCTTTATCCTATCAGAGAAATCTGCATTTCCTGACGTGAACATAAAGAGCTAAAATTCATCCCAGAGTATGGAAATTTTATTGGCTTTCATTTCATTCAGATTTTCATTTGAAATATATGTACAAAATATATCATCTGTGAAACTGCAAGATGAAATGGATATAATAATTGACTGTTTTATATTGTCTGCTGATATGTATGTGAAAACTAAGTAACCAGCAAAAGAGAATTTGAATGCCAAATATAACATTTGGCATATGAATGAACACAGAAAGCACATCTTGACTATTATCTAAGTCAGAAATGACCTCTTTCATGATTTATAAGCTTCTGAGTTACCGTTTTATCTTTTGATTTTTTCCTATCTGTTATGCCTGTTGTACTATTAACCCTAAAAGAAACAGTATATTTGTTAGCCAATAATTCCATTCTATTCTATGTCCCTCCAACCTAAACAAACATACACTTAATTTTCACATCATGATGGCAAAGGAAAAATTTATTATAACATAATAAATTTGTCAGCAAAATGTAATTGCTTTTATGATAAACCTTTCTGAAAGAAGATTTTAGAGACACTTGAACTGTGAATATTTGTTTATTATCACTTCAGGCATGTTTTTTATGGCATCATTTAGGATGTGGCTTTGTTCACCTAAATGTAACTGCTTGGTACCATTTCTATACATCTTAGGGCACTTGAGACAACCATATGGTAGACAAAGAGCAACAGCTGGATTTCTTGGGATGTTTAAATGGTATTAAACTCCTATATTAGGGAGACGAAACTGCATCCATATTAACTAGTCTATGCATTTTCAAATATTTATCCATAAAGAATTCTTCTGATAATGCAAATGGCTACTGGACATAGCAGTCTACTACTAATCTGTGCATTGGTAAATGTCATTAAACACACTAAACTTTCATGAAAAAAAAGTTACAAACCTATAACTCCAAGCAGTGGAGTAAGGACATGAAAAGGTGATTTATACTGAAAAGATGCCTATCGTTCTAAATAAGCTGGAAATATATCATAAGTCCTATAGCTCAGATATTGCTGATATGCTATTATCATTGTACATAATAAGCACAGAAATATTTACACTGTCACTACCCTACACAAGTATATAATGTTATTTTTATGATATCTTGTTCGTTTTTCTTCTTGTAAGATGATGAGTAAAAAAATGCAACAACAACAAAAACAACAAAAAAACAAAGATGTTAAGTTTGCATTAAAGGATTCATACAGAGCACAAGCATAGCTATCAACCTAACAATACTGCAGGAGAATACAGAACTGTCTTTTTGTGATGTACCTGACATAATAAACCTACAAACAATGCTCCTCCCTCCTTACCTCCTTCCCTCCCTCCCTCTCTCCTTCCCTTACCACCTCAAAATACAAAGTATCTTGCTTTGATTTCTTCTGTCTCCACTTATCAGTACAAATGAAAATTTTTCTCTTGGCTGCTTTTTCAGTGTAACATTTTTGTCCTGGAAAGGATTGCATTAGTGAAATCAGTGTGTAAAGGCATCCTTTGTTTCACTTGAGACTGCGCCTTACAAATCTAATAACACTCAATGTCACTTTCACTAACAGCATGATGGCAATAGTAAAGTTCTCTCTAATGTATCTTTTATACATAAGATTTACTATTTCATTACTTTCTGACATAATATAGATCACATGATGCTTAATTGCAATAATGGCATCATAGCAATATCATTTTGAGAGATGAAATTTTGGCACCAGCAGATAAAAGCACTTTATGGTGTTGTATAGTTAAATGCTTTCACCTTTGTCCCTTAGAAATAATAATAATGGAAATGGCCAAGTTAGGAAAGCACTTTGAAAATAGTGTAGTAGGACTTTTAGTCCTACTATGAATGACCTGTCATGCTTTCTCTATCTTAAGTCTGACTTCTAGCTACTACTTCTAGTGAAGTAGTGCTCGTTTGGGAACATTATTTCTGAGCAGTCTGATTAACACTCACACC
>VXAA01005725.1:14999-39896 GCA_013399115.1 Anseranas semipalmata | reverse complement strand
AAAAAAAAAAAAAAAAGGTAAAACATAATATATGATTATGATAACTGTGGGAAAGAGCAAAAAGGGCAATTTTTATTTTCTTTAGTTATTATTTTTGAAAAAGGAAGACCAGCTTTGGGGTGGAGGTTCTGTTTTTCAAGTCCGTTTTCAAAATATCACATTCCATTGGATGTCCCACAAATTAAACTGGTGTGCAAGGGCCTTTGGATGTCAGTTAATATTTGCACATCACAGATAAAGGAGTTTAATTGATTATTATTTGTGCTTAAGGACCTTAAACGAGAGCTGACAGTAGAAATGTAAGTCCTCTTCCATACAGTTCACAGATAGAGTTCAGTCTAACTCCTTTGATGAAGACTGTCCTGGTGACCACAAGTACATCCTGCTAGAGGTGGGTGGTAGCTCACCTGCATGCTGGTTTGCAGCCTGTGGGGATCTGCAATTCAACATGGCCTTGGAGTTTAGCACAAAGATTTAACTCTGCAAAAGCTGAAAACAGCAGAAAGCTTATTCTAATTACTGATACCAAGAGTCTTACAAAGGCTTAGAAAACTCTCCTGAAGGCAGACTACTGACTTGATCTCAACAATTTCCCATCCATGTGGAATTTTAATTTGAGTATCAAATGAAATGAAATGAAATTGCTGCTGGTTCAGATTCACTTGTCACTCAGGTTTTTAGATTGACCATTACTGTGTTAGCGTTGCTCTTGTCATCTGAACATCTGATACCTTGTTTTCAAGTTTTGTAGTTGCTCTGTGAAGTGTTTTAGATAATTATCAACTAATTTATTTTAAAGGAGGTGTCAATCTCACCTTCTCATGGCAATACGGACTTTAAGGCTCAGCATAACATATTCATTTTAATGATGAAGGCACCATTATTGGCTGCTTTTCTTGTCACAGAGCAAATTTGTTAGAGGTTTCAAGTGAGAAGTTTGTTACAAATTTGGTGGTACGCAGTTCATCTTTTTTTAAAGGGCAAGAAAAACAAGTTTCTAAATTGCTATAACATATTAAGGTATGGGAAAGAAAATAGAAGGAAAGGTTGGAAAGAAAGGAAGAACTAGGCCATGAATTCATGACACCAGCAGGTGGTGTTCCCTGTGGCACCCAAGGGATTGACCTGTCACACAGTCTGATACCTCTTCTACTGCCCAAGGCAGCCTCCAGGGCTGCAGCTGACTACCTGAGACCTAACTCAAGTGCTCTGTTCAGCCTTGCAACCTGCAGGGCAGAGGAACCAACAGTAAGACATTTGGTCTCTACTTCCAACTCAGAAGAAAAAGTTAGTGGGTTTGATTATCATTCAGGCCATCTGATCCATGCTTGGCATTCATCAGACTTACAGAATATGGTTTTCCTGTATCACCACAGCAGAAGAGGCTTGGGGAATCAACTGCAGCACACAGAGATATCACACTGATGGACAAAGCAGAAATACACTAGCAGCTGACAGACCATTTGGAAAAAGAAATACAAGAAATATTAGCAGTATTTCTCTGTTTAAGTAAATTGAATGTATAAATAGTAAAGTGCCAGTGGACTAGTTGAAGGAAATCAATGAAAGTGAATATTTAACTTGCTTATTGACAAAACGTGTTTACCATATACCTGAGAGAGTGGAAAAAAAATCCAGATAAATTTGCACTGATGTAAAGTGAAAAGTCTGCTTGTGGACCTGTTTCTAAATTCCACTGGAATTTCTCAGCCTGAAAGTTCAGCTGTGAGCATTAGTGGTATTTCTACTGTGACATATTTGTGAAGTTATCACACTAAGAACACTAGTGCAATTAGGATTTATTAGTATTGATTATCCTGAAACCCTAATGCAAGATAAAAGCTTAAGCAGAACTGTCCATTAAAATTCTTAAGAAATTCTCATTAAACATCAATGATAGAATATGATTCTCTAAAGTCATTGTTAACGTGCCAGAAAGATGTTTGTGTTTTTCTTAATGGTTTTGTAATCTCTACTAGNTTCTCTTACATGATCCACCACACAGACATTAGTTTAATGCTTCTTTCTGTTATACAATCTTTGGTGACAGCCCCTGAATCAACTCTAAATGTTGGTATAAACCTTCTTAAAAAGATTGGTAAAAGCTTTAATAAATTGTATCTCTGCAGATCTTAAAAGGAGCCCTGTAGCCATTTCCTTAAATGAGTAAGATGAGGGAAAAAAATGAAATAAATTAATTGAAGATAAAAGTTTAAAAATTTAATGGATAATGACAAGCAGTAAAATGGTAGATCAAAGCAAGGTCAGGTATGTGCATTGTTAAAAAGGCTCAGATTTATGATGATCTGCAAAGGTAAATTGACTGAATACTGTGATGGGTAAAGTCTACTAGAGCTAGATTCACACATATTTGAAAGTCTTAGAAACTACACTGTTAAATCTAAATCAGTTTTATGATTTTTGAGGTCTTGCACTGTGCAATTACTTTTTTGTAAATTTTTTGGAGAGAGAATTCCACTGGTCCAGTCTGATTTAAACTCATCAGTACAAGGACTACGGTAGAGGTTTGAAAAGAAAGCTTAACAAGCCTTTTAAAGATTTAGTTTGAGATACAAAGATGCATCTAGGTAGTAAAAAACTCCAAAAGCAAAATTAAAAATGGGTTTGTTACACCAGGAACATCTTCATGTACATACTACCTGTCAACTGGTGGGTGCTCAGAAAAGCGGTTAAATGTCAGCAGCCAGCACTGGGTGCACAAGAATAATTTTGAGAAGGAAGGATTGAAATAGATACACTCTGCAATCAGTACCTACTACTTATTTCTGCTGTTCATTACAAACTAATCTGTATTCAGCTTTTTGAGTAGGTTGCATTTGCATTTGGAAAGGTAAGTATGTGGACAGGAGGAGGGAACTGAAGTCTTACTCATGAAAACCCCACTGCTGCACAGCTTAAAATTTGAATGAGAGCATTTGTTCTTCCTGTGCTTTTACTATTTTTCTAACAAGGACTAATCTGACAGAGATCACTGTGTTCTGTGACCTGTATTTAGCCTTCCTACTGTGAACTGGACAGGAAACACACTAAAGAGGGTAAGTGACTGATACGGATACGTTGGTTGTGAAGAAAGGATTTTAGAGGAAAGAGCAACTTGGGATCTCACGGTTTCCTCTTCAGTAAAGGAAAAAAGAACACGACTAGATACTGAGAGTAACTAAACCTGGAGTGAAAATAAACGCCTTTCACTTGAGTTCTCCTACTTAATCCAGCTTGGAAAAGTAATTGTGTATGCTCTCACTGGAATAATTTCCATGGATTTTCATAGACTTTTATTTCCATCTATGCTTCTGTGCTAGCTTGTATCTGTCTTAATCCCCTTCAGAAGTCTGTTCTGACTACTTCTTTTCTGTCACTGTGCTATATTTTGTATCTAGCAATTATCTCTGCCTACATATGTTAAGCTCTCTTTTAAAAGATGACCACATTTTAATGGTTTTAATTATATATATACATATGCATAATATATATTTGTTTATGATATCTTTAGATATCTGCATGTTAAGTCACTTTGACTAAGAGACACGGTATTGAAAGTCCATAAAAATAGTAGTTTCTGCTGCCTCATGCATACTATATTGCTTTAGGAATTAATCAAAAAGTAATCTAAAGTTAGTATAAGTGAGCACGACTTTCAAAAAAGCCTGTGAAAATTCTGTATTGGCAAGTAGGTAGGAATAAGTTGATTGTATAATAGATGCATGGCAGGGTAACATCACTTTAGGATTCCACTTTCAACAGAGATGGAAGTTAGAGCACAGCAGGAAAGCTCTGCTCTACTAAAAAGCAAGCAGAGTTCTATTCTTCCTTTTTTTTCCCTCCAGCAGCTGTATTGATTCTTGTGATCAAATGCGAAAATCAGCTTAAATTTGGGGAGCTGTCAGCTGGTGAATTATGGCTGTTAACCTGTGATACTTAAATATCTTCTCATTTTAACTGTTGCTCTTCGTACCTATCATGGGGTTCCAATGTGATAGTGGAAAACTATGTTAATAATTTAATAAACAAACAAACAAATAAATAATAATGAAGGAATATCTAACTTACTAGAAATTGAAAAAAAAATCCAAAGTTGTCTGTTAAAACAGAGTGAAAACAATTGAGCTCGTCATCAATGGAATGTTTGATAGGACACTAAATAAGATTTTTTTCACATTTTCCCATAATAAGATTCAATATTGTTGGTTTAGAAAAACAGATTTTGAACAGTAATGATTTATTTGACAATGATCTTGTGTCCATAATGTTTGTTGTTGGTGGCAGTGTTTTGTTGTTGTTGGTGGTGGTGGTGGTTTTGTTTGTTTGTTTTAATATGGTATTCATTTTACAGGAAAAACGTATACTTTCTAAAATATTTGCTCATTACTTTACATGATACAGCTAAAATTCCTCACTGCTATTCAAATTCATCCTATAACAGGAATATTTGATGGAGACAATAATATTTGACATTAAAAGTGTTTCTTTTTCTTTTTCTTTTCTTTTTCTTTTCCTCTTTCTTTTTCTTTTTCTTTTTCTTTTTCTTTTTCTTTTTCTTTTTCTTTTTCTTTTTCTTTCTTTTTCTTTTCCGCATTAATGATTTTTTTTTATTATTATTTCTTTACCCATGAGAAAAACTTCTAAAATATGACCGTTTCCATGTGTAAAAAGTCAGGAGTATGGAAGATGCACAATCTAACCATTAATACTGAATAATTTAAAGTCAGGATATAGTGTAGAAATCTCCATAAATGCCTATTTAAAAATTACTTTAGTGTCTTATCCTCTTATTACATCTTCATGTTGCTTGGGGATAAAATAACATCTACCTCATTATGGACACATTACTTTTACTATATGGACATATGGGTACTCTCATTACTAAACACAATTGTATTATCTCTAATTTGAGCATGTTAAGGTGCTTAAAGTTCCATTAACCAGAAGCAAATTTTTCCCAAACTCTTCAAGTGACTGGTAATTACCATATTGTCTTGTAAAAAGGAAGGGGAAAGGGGAGGAGGATAGAGAAAAGAAATGTGTTAGTATTCTACTAAGCAACCATTTAGCATTTACATTCAACTCTGAACATATTAAATTTCCCGTTGTTGAAGGTTCATTAATTCACATCAGTGTGAAATACCAATGTGGTTTGTGTGTCCGGACACTTCTTTAATTCCATCTCCCAAAAATAACCTTGGAAGGAAGTCACAGTCTGCAAATAATGACAACTTCTATTTAATGTTGAAGGTAGGTAATTAAACAAATTTCTTGAAAGGTTATACTCAGAACTGTGTAGGAGCGCTGTCATTGTTAAGTGCTGAAAAATAGGAGAGACCTACAGTTAAATTCATCTGCATTANTTTGCTTTCAGTTACATATGTAGTTATTAATAAAAAAAGAAGACGATAATAGGTTCTTCCTCAAAACGTAATTCAGCAGTCAGACTTTTGCATGTTACATTTCACTTGTGTATGTAAAATGAACAGAGCCAACATAAATAAGGTGTAAATATTTATCATTGAAACTTTTGTTTCACTAAATTAATTGTTCTGAAAAGCTTGTGATTTTCCACAGCTTTTAAAATCTGTAAAAAAAATAAACATGAACACTAAAAATATACTATGTCTATTGTACTAGTACAGTAAAACTAATATTCTTACAAAAATTTGTGTTGTCATTCTCTTCTATGGGCTGAATACTCCAGAAGGAAGTATCTTGCATTATAGAATTGCTATTCCCTAATTAAATTGTAAACCAAGTTTCTCAAAGGGTGTTAAGACAAGGGGTACTTGCCTAAAGAGGAGGATGGAAACTTTTTGAATAAGAGCTACAGTTTCTATGACATAGTACAACACTGCCCATTTGCAAAATTTCAGGCTTCTGTAGTGTTGTCAAACCGCATATCTCAACTAAAAACTATGCACTTGACATACAGAATTACTCAGCCTTCTTTCCAATCAGATCTAATTTCATCTAACATATTTTTTTGTAACGTATGTTAAGTTGACTGTCCTATGTGATTTTTTTCTTTCTTTGATATTTTAGGATTACGCCACAGAGTTTTATTTTATTGTTATTCACTAATGTGTGTTTTTAGAAACTGAAACGCCAAAATGTTCTTAAAATAGTAACTCCATGCATTCAGAAGGATGTCAGTCATGGAAGGGATGAAGTTCTGTATTAATTTGAATATTTTTTGGCAGATGGAAGAAATATAGGAACAATCAAGAAAGAAGCATCTTAGCAAAAGCCATGTTAAAACTCTTCTGTACCGATTTCAGGATTCATAAATAGTTGCCAGACTTTCAAAGCAATAGATTTCAGTTTTAGTTATATATTTTAGCATGGGTTTGATACCAAGTAGGAAGAGGTGACCTTACTTTCTGTGCAGGATGCCATTTTTCTTACAGCATGAACAGCTATACTGTGGTTCTCTTCTTAGAGCTGCTACCTGTCACCTGTTCCCTCTTAATTATTGTTGAACCAGGTACCTGAGATGATGGAGGAGCTTTTGGTGCCGGTGTCCAAAGGACAGTCATGAATCATGTCTCTCTCTTTTCTCCCTCTCCTTTTCTGAGTGATGGTATGGAGAGGCACAAGGAGGATCACCACAAGGAAGTTTCTCTTCTGTGATCTCTTTTCTAAAGCTGGTAAATGTCTTGCATAGCTCATTCAACTATCCTCAACTTGTGAAATGTCGGGGATCAAGATCCTTGTCCTGACACATGAACTTAAGCATAACATCTTGTTTTTTTTAAATCTCTTTGTTTTAGTTAATTTGTTACAAAATATTACCTTTAAATTACAATAGATTTTGCCTGTAGTTTCCATCACCTACAGTAAAGAGAGCAACAACCCCCATAAAATAGAACTTTGTGGGAAAGCAAATGCTGGGTGGGTTATATAACATTGCAGGAGATACAGCATCTCCTCTGCATTATTGATAGAAATCTTCTCAAAAAGGATACTCGTTTGACAACTCTGCATAATAAATTATTGCTTTTATATTTGTATCTTTCCCTTTTTCTCCTTCTGTGTGATTTAATGACCCATTTAATGTGTTCCTAATTCCTTAGATAATATTAGAACTCCGTTTCATTAGCATGCTTCTGTTCATAGTATTTCAACTTTAGGACACAAGACATCTTTTCTTATCTGAGGTTACTGTGTGCAGCTTACTTATATGTAAACTAGATCATGGAGAGTTACTTTTCTTTTCAGAGGAATTGCAAAAAATTGTAGGCTTAAAAACAGTTGATGAATTAGCACTAACAGCACAGGTTATTTAATGGAAATTGCTTGACAGGCTGATGGTGGCATTGCTAATGGTTATGGCCCCTGAAAAATGATCCTTTTTTTCAATATTTTTTTGTAACACACACAGCCTTATGATTTGTGAGTGTGACCGTATTTATTCCTCAGCAACATTTACAGGAATTGTGTCTGTCTGTGACTACCACTAAGACTGATTGAAACAATATATCATTGTAAACATTGGCCAGTAAATTGGAGGATGAGCTGTTTAACAGTCTTTTTTAATGTGGAGCCTGAACAAGACAATGCCATAAACCTGACTATGCAATAAACTCTGAACAGAGATGGAGTCGGGCATAATCAGAGAATGAATTAGCTTGGAAGAGACTTCTGTATTTCTGTAGTCCAAACCCTGCTTAAAGCTCTGTCAGCTAAGATCTGGCTGCCCAGGACCTTTTCAAGTCAAAGATTTTTCTTCCTAATATATTACCAGAACTGCACCTTTTACTTCTTGCACCTCATTGTGCCACTGTGTAAATCTAAGGAGGTATACAAATGTCTGGTAATATATATTACAGCAGGGACCACCTGCAGATAGTTAGGGTTGCAGTGCAGGACTCAGACCAAGATGTGCATATTAATGTCATTTTACCCTAATGATATTCCACCTTTCTGAATATTACATCTACTACAGGTGATGTAGTGCTCTTTAGACTCACTGCCAGAATACAACACATGCACATATATTCTAGTTTTTTGTTTTTTTGTTTTTTTTTTTTTTGGTTCTATATGCATACCTGTGTTTTATTTACAGTCAAGAGGACAGAGTTGCAGAATAGCATAGGTATTTGTCAGCTTAACAAATTTCTTGTTTGTGCCAACCTAAGGAGTGGAGTGGCAGTATGTTAAGCTGTGCCTGGAAGGTACTATTTGCATTCATCATTCTGGTTGGAAATTTAGCTGCCATTTGCTCTAGGTAGAATCTCATTTATTGGATTCCCTCTCACATCAGGCTGAAAAGCAATCTGATATACAATACACTTCAAAATAACCTTGGTGCTTGTCTGTTTTGACTGACTGCAATTCCATCTTTTGCTTTAACCCTGGTTGCAGGGTTGGTTTTATTTTGTTTTGTTTTTATTTGCCTTACAACAAGAGTTGGCAGACTTGGAGAAGAGCAACTGATTCATTGTAGCACTGAGAAGTCTATCATCTTGGATGATTTAAACTCTTGAAGTATGGGCTAGATATGTAGACAGTGAGGTGGATTGAAAATTGGGTGAATGGCAAGGTCCAGAAGGTGGTGATCAGTGGCGTAGCATGACATATAGCTGCATGCCAGTAACTGGCAGAGTACTCGAGGTATCCATACTGGGTCCATCCCTGTTTCACATGTACATTAATGATCTGAATGATGGGGCAGAGTGTACCCAGAGCAAATCTTCAGATGGCATAAAACTGAGAGCAGTAGGCGATACTCCAGACAGTTGTGCTGTCATTCAAAGAGACCTGGACAGGCTGGAGAAATGGGCTGGCCAGAACCTCAAGAAGTTCAACAAAGAGAAATCCTAAGTCCTGCACCTGGGGAAAAACAACCCCAGGCACTACAACAGGCCGGAGGCCCCCCATCTGGAAAGCAGCTCGGCGGACGTGGACCTGGAGGTCCTGGTAGACACCAAGTTGAACAGGAGCCAGCAATGTGTCCGTGCTGCAAAAAGGCTAACAATATTCTTGGCTGCATTAGGCAATGTACTACCAGCAGACGGAGAGAAGTGATTCTACTCAGTGCTAGAGAGGCCGTACTTGGAGTGCTGGGTCCAGTTCTGGGCTCCCCAGTATGCGAGAGACATGGACATACTGGAGAGACTCCAGCAGAAGGCCACAGAGATGATAAAGCCACTGGAGCACCATTCCTATGATGAAAGGCTGAGAGAACTGGTACTGTTCAGCCTGGAGAAAAGGAGGCTCGGGGGGATCTTATTGATGTACATAAATGTCTGAAGGGAGTGTACAAAGAGGACGGTGCCAGGCTCTTTTCAGTGGTGTCCAGTCACGGAACAAGAGTCAATGGGAACAAACAAACACAAGAGATTTCCTCTGAACATCAGGAAACACTTTACTGTGCGGCTGACTGAGCACTAGAACAGTTTTCCCAGAGAAGTTGTGAAGTCTCCCTCCTTGCAGGTATTCAAAACCCATCTGGGCAACCTGTTCCATGTGTCCCTGTTGGAGCAAGTGGATTGAATAAGATGACTTCCAGAGGTCCTCTTTTTTTCTTCTTTTTATCTTTTTTTTTCCTTTTTTTTTCCTATTTTCCTTTTTTTTTTTTTTTCTTTTAGTTATCAACAGAAGGATAAAAGAAAATTTAGGAGGTGAAGCTGGAGAAGGACTTTTAAGCCAGTTCTCCATTGCTTATTAGGGCAGGAAAAGAGATAAGGAAGTGGACAGTTAAAGGTTAATTTAGGATTTCATTATTTACTGTTGTTTTTGCACAGAGCCTCTAGCTTCTCAACAACACTTAATATCCTGTTGTTCTACTTAATAAGTTATTAGGTTTCAAACTTTTCCAGTTTCATGGAGCTTTGATTTGATTTTTTTTGTAGAAATTTACATATATTTTTGTACATATAAATAAGGATGCATTTAATAAAACAGGGAAGATACCTCAGCTTGTAGGCACAGCTAATATGAAGAACTCTATCCCAGCTGAAAACTGCAGCTGGCTTGTCACTGGTGAAAAATAAAATTGTAAGAGCCATAGCCACAAAAGTAAGAAAGTGACACAGTACCAAAAGTATTTTGGGGTGTTAGTGTAGGAAAGGAAGCACATAGGACTGCAGTTTCTAGTGCATGTAAAAGTTCCTCTTTTATGCAATTTTCAAAATATTTGGGGAAATTCTCACCCACGTTTTAGGCCCCTCAAAATTCTGTGCAAACAGCTTTCCTACACAAGAGTAAAATGTAAAACTGTATTCATTTGCTTTCTCTGTGTTCCCCAAAACATGCGATGAGAAGGGAACTGAGATGGAGAGATTCACAGAAATCTCTATTTCTGCTAAAACTTTTGAAAAGGACCTTGGTAGAAAAATTCCATTTCTTCTGTTTCTGAACAAAATGCTGAGATTTTCTGCGTATTCCCATTGCTTGGTTACTGGCAGTTTAGAAACAGTGATTTTGCCACAAGATAATCCTTTATGTGCTTGCCTCACTTTAAAAAAACAAAAAACAAACAAACAAACAAACAAAAAAAACAAACCAAAACAAAACAAAAAAAAACACTTTACTTCTTCTAAAACTCCCTGTTTTGTACTTTGGAGACCATTCTGAGCTTGCTCCAGCACCTGGAAATGATGCCCTTGATCCTGGCCTGTCTCATCATCTGCTAATGCACAGGAGCTATCTAAAAGATATTAGCTGCCCTTTCAGTTGCTGTACAGCCTACAACAGAAAGCCCACATTGATCAGAATGGATAGAGGTGGTGTCACTCAGTGCATAGAGTCATCGTATTTTTTACAGAGGATAAGAATGATAGCTACAGAAGTCATCTCTCAGTTTGGGTTAGTAGCAGCTGGGTGTTACAGCAGCAGTGGTGCTTTTCTAAGTAATATAGATATTAAACTACAGACTTGTTTTTAAACAAGTTCAGTCCTTTAACCTGATCCTTCTGGAATTAATACAAAAAGATAAAGAAAACTGTAGTGTGTTACATGCTTGCTTAAAATATATTGTTGGGTTTGTTCCAATTTTTTCTCCTTAAACATAATAGGTACCTTTTCACAAAGAAAAATCTCAAGTGATTGAAAAAAGTTGTTATTTAAGTGATTTTGTTTTTATTGGTTTTGTAAGGAAGATATCTAAAGGACGAGAGATCTTCAGAGGATATTTATTTCTTCCAATGCGATTCTTTAACAAAAAAATATCCTTATATTCCCCAATATCTATTTTTTGGGGGGTGGAGAGGAAGAAAGCAAATAACAATGCAACCTGAATGTATTTTTGTATATTGCTGACAAAAATATCAGTGAAAATTGAACAAAAAAAATTGTTCAATATTTTTCACAGAAAATTGCACCTGTTTTTGAGACACTCTATATGGGCTGTCATTGGCACCTGTGACAGTAAAACAATTAAAGACTTTACCTAAATTAGAGGTGGTTTAACTATCCTGCCATAAATTTTCTCTTCACAAGAAAGTTATTCATTGAGGATACTACAGAAATATGCCTTATGAACTTCAAACAAGTTATATTGTTCTTTACTGAAACAAAAGAAGAAAGAAAACAACAACAAAACTTTAAAAGAGGACGATGCTCTCTGTAGGTGTTCTGGAAAATCTTATCATACCTAAGAAATGGGTATGATAGATAGCTACATTGTAGACTTTATGGCAAAATTTCAAGCTTTACATCACACGTGGTAAAGCAAATACCATGTCTGGAAGTGATATGTCAGGTTGACTTCAAACCTTTTCAGGTACATCATGGCTCCGACTGTTGAAAGAACCTGATGTGGCCAAACAAGGTCTTCTGAGCTGTTTCCCCACCGGGTACCCACCTGGAGGCATTGAGGCCAGGCAGGTTTGGGAGGCCAAGGCAGCACAGGGCTACTCATCAGGCTTCTGTATGACAAGTTGTCACCTGATCAGTTCCACTGTGAGGCAGGGTCAAAATTCAACCTGACATTATTATTTCATCGTGCAGTATGCAGCAAGACAAGGAGACTTGTAATAAAGACAACAGTAGGTGAAAATCAGGACCAGATGAAGTGAGGTTGACCCAGAAATGCCAAGAGCTTGTCTATCTTCACAACTCTGTAGAATATGTAGATTTCGAGACAGGATAAGGGAGACAGATTTCACCTCATGTAATAGATACTACTCATTTCTGCGCTCATTGAAAAGAGTATATAGGAAACTGAGGAACTGGAATTGGATTTGAAGATCTGTTTTATTGGTTATTACCCAGTATATGTTGTTTGGCAGAGTTTTTTAAACATTTAATATGAAGCAATTATTATTTTATTATTTTTAAACATTTAGTATTTAGACAGGCCAGCATGGATGGGTTACTTTGAACAACCTGGTCTAGTGGAAGGTGTCCTTGCCCCTGGCAGGGGGGTTGGAATTGATCTTCAAGGTCCCTTCCAATTACAGTGTTTGTTAGTGTTTTTTGGGGTTGGTTTGGTCTGTTTTTTTGTTTGTTTGTTTGCTTTTCATTTGGTAGGTTGGTTGCATTTGTTGTTGTTGTTGTTGTTGTTGTTATTTGGTTGGTTGGATAGTTTGGTATGGTTTGGTATGGTTTGATTTTGGCATTTAATGCCTAAACTATGTAGAAGTATCTGGAATACCCTGATTATTATCATGCAGACCTTTGCCTTAAATGCTGATGAGCATAGGTTGAGACAGAAGTAAATAAAACAGAGTTAAGGGGATAGAATTAAAAGGATAATAAACTTTGTTGTACCTAATTAATTGCCTAACAGCTGCAATTTTGTCTGTCACTTCCTCCTTTAAGAATATTAGAGGGAACTGCAGGAAATTTAGAAACTTGCTGCATTCATAAAGCAAAAAGTAAATGTGAATTTGAGATCTATAAAGGAAAAATATAAGTTTAAACTTTTATGACTTCTTTCAAAAGTAAATGACTGGAAATCTAGTACTCATCCAATTATGCAGTAATTTGTAAGATAGAAGCTATTGTGGAAGAAGAGCACAGGGTATGCAGTGAGGGTGCTCAGGAATTAAAAGGCTAACTCTAGTATTGAGTTTTATATGACTTTGGGTTAATTAATTGTCTGCTTTTTCCTGTGTAAAAGCATGATGATAACATCACAGGAGGGATGATAGGGCTAATTAATACTTGTAATGTGTTTTGAATAATAAGATATGAAATATCATCTACTATTATCACTAAAATGAATGTATTTCCTGTTTTATATTAGCCAGTCTACTGTCAAGCTCTTTCTCATTGTGATGAGAATTTATGGTGATGGGGAAAACTTGAAGAAGAATATCGTAAGCTGACTTTGAAAACTAAACTTTTATTATTTTTAAAATTGCTATGTTTGGGGGAAGATGCAGAATTAAAATAAAACTATAATAAATGGAACAGTTATAGAAAAAATTAGATGAGAAGGGACATCAGAAAAGTCTGTATAGTGGTTTTCTTTCTATGTCTTTGTGTGCTACTTTATGGGGAAAAAAGGTTACTATGTGGAGAACACATACAACTTTGTGAAACCTATTTCTAGTAAACATACAAAAAAAGTTTGCCTAATTTGGACAGGGTAGGAACAATGTTTTTGTGTGAATAGATATTTTTTTCCTTTTTTTCCCTTTTCTTCCTGAATAGTTTTAAGGACAAATCTTTCAATTTTAAGAAAGCTGAGGGCTGTCATGACTAAACCTCTTGCTCAGGAACATGTTGAACCTTGCTGAATATCCTCTACTCTAAAGTGTTCTACATGTTGAAAAATGAATTTGGTTTTCAAGCGTAATACATCTATTGAAAGAAAGAGTATATCTGTGCCCTGATTTTGGCTGGGATAGAGTTATTTTTCCTCCTAGTATCTGGTATGGTGCTGTGTTTTGGATTTAGGAGGAGGATAATGCTGATAACACACCGATGTTTTAGTTGTTGCAGAGCAGTGCTTACACAGAGCCAAAGACTTTTCTGCTTCTCATGCTGCCCTGCCAGCAAGAAGGCTGGGGGTGCACCAGGAGCTGGGAGGGGACAGAACGAGGACAGCTGGCCCAAAGTGGCCAAAGGGATGTCCCATGCCATATGACATCATGCTGAACAATTAATATGGGTCGGCTGGCTGGCGTTGGGGGATCACTGCTCAGGGATGGGATGGGCATCGGTCAGCCAGTAGTGAGCAATTACATTGTGCATCACTTGCTTTGTACATTCTATTATTATTATTGTCATTATATTATTATTTTCCTTCCTTTTCTGTCCTATTAAACTGTCTTTATCTCAACCCATGAGCTTTCACTTTTTTGTCCTCCCAATTCTCTCCCCCATCCCACTGAGGGGGGAGGTAAGAGGGAGTGAACTACTGTGTGATGCTCAGCTGCCTGCTGGGTTAAACCATAACAACCTGTTAACTACAAAAAAACCTACAGGTTTTGAACTTCTCCACCAATGCTGGGAATAGATGTTGGCTGCAGTTACATGGGATAGGATAAGATGGTACAACTATAATTGAAGTGACCTAAAGAAGTTGCATTGACAATTATTTAAATCTCATTGTAGTATTCTTATTTGAAAGTATAAGACTTTATTTTGCTAAAATATTTCTTGAAGAGAATTGTGCTGTGGTAAACCACAGCAATTTCATTATAGGAAATGGGAAGAGAGCTTTCATCTGGAAAGGATGTGTATTTTGCACCTTATGCACATCCACATAAACATGTTCAGCCAGTTCAGTTCTCATATTCCTAGGTGTTTCCTTGAAACAGGGCATTCAGATATTTCACAAAATGTACTGAGCCTAACTATTATGTTATTCCTTACAATACTGTTCTTCCTTCCTTAAGTGCTCTATTTTCCGTACTCCCACCATAGACAGTGTTTGAAAAGCAATCCAAGGAAACATGCAAATGCCAGTTTCATTGTGCAAGTTTGACAAAGAAAAGGATCTGCTAAAACATATTTGGGCACGAGGCAAATTGAGGAAGAGAAATGGAAGATCGTGAGTGAGAGATGAAGAGTAAGGGAAAAATGACAGAAAAGCAGAGCAGGCATCAAATACTAAGCAATGCAGTAAAGGTAATTTTGCTTACTTAATTTCGTTATTCTTAGACAGTGTATTATCAACTATGTAAAGGGTAATTAGGTCGGAATTAGTAATTCAGAAACAAAAGGATTAAAGGAATGGGGTGGTTCCTGTGGATGACTAGGAATTTGCTTATGTTCACTAAAATTCTTTATGTTACAATAGGCAACTTACACTTAAGAGTATCCTTTGCTGTTGGAAATCCACAGACAGTTCTGTGAAATGGCAGTTCCCTATCCCCCCTTTAATTCAAAGGTTTCATCCAAAAATAATTTACTTTACAAATGAGATGCAGTATGTAAGGAATAAGGATATTAATATGAGGTCTTTCATGTATTTATGTAATTTTAGTAGCTAGGTGTCATGTCTCTTAACTGAGCGTGCATCCATCTGATAACTACTGTTGTTTACAGACATCCAATAGAGATTTACAAGAATGTTATTAAAGCAGTGTCAAAAAGAAGAAATAGCTATCAGATCTACTTCTTTCTTAAAAGTTTGAATCACTATCGCTTTGTTGCTTAGCAAGTCACCTGATTAGTAGATTCATAGAGATTTGCTCAAAGAATTTGGTCTAGCAAATGTAATTTCATATTTGATCTGGTTTTACCAGTGATATGTTCTTACTGATAATGTAAAAATAATATTTTACTCTGATATTGGATGAAATAACATTTTACTTTTTTACAGCTACAGAATCAATGTCTGAACACAGCTCTAGACCTTAGGTTTAGCAGCTTTTGATAGTGGTGTTTAACAGTGTTGTACAACACACCAATTAGCAAACAGCATGCTACCAAGGCTTCTTAACCTTGAAATTTCCTCAGTTTTATGTTGTGAAGCTGTATTGCTGATCTTTAAGGATTTGTGAGAGGGAAAACTGACATTTTTCACTGAGAGTTAAGTGAATGCTTAGCATAGGAAAAATATTCTGCATAGAAGAATAAGGGGCATTTGAAAGATAATTTTTGTTATACTCCAGTGGTAGAAAACTGAAATACACATTATGTTGTTAAGAAAGCATTCACAAGATCTGAGTGAGGATAAGACAACAAAGATAATATTGACTACTTGATACTCCTGATTGCCCAACCTGAAAATAAGATTGTTTTGTTTGTTTCTCTCTAGTAAGTGAAAATTGATGCTACAGTTGGGTGCAAGCCCATTAACTAATGTGATGAATTCTGTTTTAATGTTCATGGGGTGTGCCTTTCAGATCCTTAACTGATCATTTTAAAATTGCCTTATAATTTTGTCTTCAAATTAAAGTAAGTCTCAGGTTGATGCATAACATCTAACCTAATCATTTACTTACAAATTAAGGTGAAAAAAAATGAAGATTAGTTTTACATAGTATTATTGATGATCCACTATCGCTGCTTTTGTTTCAGTGTTTCTGTAACTATGCCCACCACTGCATGATAGTCCCAATTTTCCATTAACAGAAGCAGGAGATGGTGGCACATCTGTAGTCACCTGTTCAGTTCAATGTGAAGTCCCAGTCCTGCTGCTGAGGAGTAGCTCTAATTTGTGTCACAATTCCACTTAGTACTGACAAGTTTCCTCAACCTCCCTTTTACACATTTTTCTTAATGAATGATTTGGCACAAAGTACAAACGGTGAATGTTGAGATATAAGAGCATATAATACTCCATATCGCTGAGCACACTGTTTTCCAAAGGGTAAGACAATGCCCACTGTATTTGACAATAAGAATTTATGTTGCTGCAGTTCCTCTCTTTGGTCCCAGACACTTTTTTCTTGATTGTTAGGCTGTCTGAAGAATCTCCTCTTTTTAATATAAAGGTGTTTGCGTCACTTCCAAACACCCAAGTTTTTTTTATATATATATTTTTTCTGTGAATGTAAAAGTCTATTCTCAATTATTATTAACCATGTAAGTGTATATGAAAGTAACTAATTCTGCAATGCCGAGTACATATAAATGAAGACCTCTAATCTCAGTGAAGACTAGGAACTACATCAAACTCTTTTTTTGATATCAAAGTGCAAGACAATTTATTACCTTCAGCAGTGTATGAAATAGAAGGTCAAATACATTTGACAGTGAAGAGAGACTATCTTGCAGCAACTGTGCTTCAAACCTCCCATGAACATGTAAGGAAAAATCCATGTAGGTCATTCCTTTAGAAGAGAAAATGTGGGGTCATTGTTGTGCAATTCTGATATAATATGTTTTGGGACACCAGACTCAACATTTCATTACTCCAATGTTGTCCCAGTATAGCTCCATTGACATTAATAGAATTAAACTGGTGCTCACCTAGAATAATGTAAAAGCAAATCAAATGTTTTATTTGAATATTTCCCCTTTAGTTTTACATTTATGTAAATTTCTTCTAAGTTAATGTCAAAAGCCTGCTGGGAGCAGAAGCATATTAAAGACTTGACTTCTTTCACTTAAACTGTCAGCTTCAGCACAAAGCTAATCTACAGAGAGAAAGCAATGCTTAAGAACTATTTTTCAGTCTTTTCCTCTTCTCCTGTAATGTTTTCTTTTCTTTTTTTTTTCTTTTTTTTTTTCCATTGTATAGCACATCTATTTGAATTTCAGTCAAACAAAAATATAAAAAGAGTGATACTAAACTGTAAGCTTTTTTAAAGAAGAGACTTGGGTATAATATCTAGCATTATAGGTAGACATTCCATTTCTTGAAAACACTTTGTACTCTGCCTCCAATAAGTTCTTTATATATTCCCACAGCTATTTGTTGTCTGGATTTTGTCAGCAATTTGCTCTTTGCTGGGTGTTATACTCTAGTTTCTATGAAAAGTTTGGACCTGTTCAGAGGAAATTGCAATATGTGATGGCCAATTCTCAAGCACATTGCTTTAGTATAGGAGCTGGGGAAGCTTGGCTATAAATGTGAAGAAAAGCCCGTTGGAATTCTCTGGCATGGATACATGTATATATATATGCATACACACATATAAAAACAATTATTTTAAAACTTTATGAGAAAAAAAGGGCTCTTTTTTTGATGTATTTAGAAGCTATACCCTGCAGAACTGAAACTGAAATCATTGGGTTATTGGTGTAGCAGCTCCTTAAGGTGATAAGCATACATTTAGTGTAATCTTTGACATTTGGTTATTTAGATCAGATATTTAGAACACAGTTTTAATATTTTAGGCAAACACATAATATATTCACTGCCTTGGTATGTAGAAAGGACACTGTTTGAAAGAATAGGTAATGTCCTGACTATTTAGTGGATAAAAAAAACAACACATGCTTCAAAGACTGTTGAACTCAAAAGTGGCATTAAGATCTAGTTCAGAGGAAAAAGGCTGAAAGCTTCTGAGTGGAAAGACTTAACCTGGGAAAGATTAAGAATGTAGCTAAAGAGGGACTGAGGAGAGGCAACAGGCCAAAACTTGTAGCAGTAAGATCAAGATCTGGTCTTTTCCATTAAGAAGGTTTGGCCTTTTGTAAAGTTAGAAGGCAGATGAAGCAATTGAATGGGACTTCACAACCTGCTGGAGTTCAAGAAAACTGAAGTACCAGTAGTGAATTTTTTATTTCCTAGGGCAGGCATTATTACCTGGTAAGACCAGGTGGTTGCATCTTTCTTCTATTTTTATGCAAACACTTTCAGGACGTGTAGCTTCTCCTTGAACAACAGAAGCCAGCTGAGTGCTTCATAAAAGACCATCATGATNATATATTTATAAAAAAAAAAAAAAAAAAAAAAAAAAAAAAAAGAAGCTTAATGTTCTTAAGTCAGCATTTGCAAAACAAAGGGTGGCTTACACCAATCTCTTCTTCCTGGCTCTCCTTCACTGTACATGTATATTTGTGGTGGTTTGACACCTGTAGGTAGTCAACACCAGCATGCTGCTTCTCACTGTCCCTTCTCAGAAGGACAGGGGGAGAAAATACAATGAAAAAAGCTCATGGGTTGAGGTAAGGACAGGGAGATCACTCACCAATTACCATCATGGGCAAAACAGACTCGGCATAAGGGAGATTAATGTAATTTATTGCCCATGATAATATACTAGAGCAATGAGAACTAAAAGCAAACTAAAAACACCTTTCTCCCCATCCATCATCTTCTACCTCCTCCTTTCAAGTGGCTCAGGGGAAGGGGAATGGGGGCTGCGGTCAGTCCCTAACGCTGCGTCTCCGCCGCTCCTTCACGGTCACTCTCTGCCCCTGCTCCACGTGGGGTCCCTCCCACGGGATGCCGTCCTTCCCGAGCTGATCCTGCGTGGGCTTCCCACAGGCTGCAGCTCTTCCAGAACTGCTCCCATATGGGTCCGTACCACGGGGCCCATCCCTCAGGACCAAACTGCTCCAACATGGCTCCCCCACGGGCGGCAGCTCCCGCCAGGCCTCCTGCTCCTGCGGGGGCTCCTCTCCACGGGCTGCAGCTCCGGCCCGGGGCCTGCTCCTGCGGGGGCTCCCATGGGCCGCAGCCTCCTTCAGGCCACATCCACCTGCTCCATGGGGGCTCCTCCAGGGCTGCAGCGTGGAGATCTGCTCCGTGGGGTGCCCATGGGCTGCAGGGGGACGGCCTGCTCCACCATGGGCCTCTCCACGGGCCGCAGGGGAACTTGTGCTGCAGCGCCTGGAGCCCCTCCTGCCCTCCTGCTGCACTGCCCTGGGTGCCTGCAGGGCTGCATCTTTCACATTTTCTCACTCCTCTCTCCCAGATGCTTCTGCACAGCCTTTTTGCCTTTCGTACATATGCTCTCACAGAGGTGCAACCAACATCACTCATTGGCCCAGTTTTGGCCAGCAGTGGGTCCCTTTTGGCGTTGGCTGGAACTTGCTCTTGTCTGATACGGGGCAGCTTCTGGATTCCTCAGACCCCCCCCTTCCTCCCCCCCTTGCAGCCATCCAGCCCGTTACCTTGCCACATAAGCCCAAAACAACTGTACCATGCCACAGAGTGAATTTCATATACATTAAAGGTGTCCTGCAGAAATCTCTATTGCTCACAGCTGCTGCTAACTGTTGGAAATGGCCAGCTTAACCCACCTGAGAAGGGGTGACTGGAAATGGTAGGTGTTACCGAGGAGGAATATTAATGACAGTAGGAAGGAATTATTTTTTCGTCAACTCAGCTGTCCTTCTACATAAATACTACTCGCTGTCATACTTAGGGTTAGGAGAGAAGATAAAAACTTAGATCAAAACTGAAGAAAGCAGGATGAGCTTTTAGGTGACTTGTAAGAGTTCGCATCAGTCATTTGGTGTCATATCTGTGAGAGCTTGAATTAGCCCAGGGTACAGAGACAGGGTCACTAAGACCAAGACTGGAGAGTAGGGAAACCAACAACTTCTGATGGAATCAGTGAAAACCATCCCTCTTCTGTGAGAGCAGGGTCGTGGCTCTTTGATGAACTGCAAATCAGGATCTTAGGTGCAAGTTAAACACAAGGATGTCACCAACCAGCTCTGAAGTGGAGCTTCCCTTACTGAACACGCATTCCAGAAGATTTTGAAAGGATCCTGCTAAAAGCGTTCTGGGAATAAGGGAAGGAGACAGTGGAAGTGGACATAGAAAAGATACTGTCAGACCCCTTTCTGAAATATGGATTAGCCACAGAATGGAGGATTCTTTCTATCTATCTTTATCTGTCTATCTATCTATCTATCTATCTATCTATCTATCTATCTATCTAATCTATCTATCTATAAAAGACCATACTTCTGGCAGTATCTCTGCCTGCGTCTTTGAGATGAACAGTCTGTTTTCAGAGCAACTGTGAAATATTCATGTGCACATTAGTATATTTTCTGATTGCATCACAGGCAAGAGAAAAGCAGCAATGAAGTAGAACAATCAGAACTGAATAATGGAGTTCATTAAGTGAGAAATGGAGGAGAAATGGAGGGAACTATGGTGATAAAGTAGAATAAAAGACCAAATAATACTAAAAATAATGCTAAACTTGCATTCGTAAGGTAAGGCATGGGATTAAATGATAAAGGCTTAGCAATGAGTTTAGAGTAAAAGAATTTATACAGTAATGACTTTTTCTATTTAAAGCTGAGGCCCTGGGTGCATGTATACAGATATATTGCCCTATCTATCTGTGGTCTGATTCTGCTACTTTTGGTTGCTCTGACTACTAACTGGATTCAGGTAGAATCTGCTTGAAATTATATTTTTCTGCTGCAGCCTCAATGTAGGGGAGGTGAACCTTGTTCCTTGCTTCCACCTCTGTTTATGGCCTTTCACTTCTGTGTTTGCTGTAACTACCTTTCCTGGGCCTCACACAGGAGGGTGGCCATTTGCTCTCCAAGGAAACCTTGATGTTTCTAGCTTTGCTGCTCACAGAAGAAATGAAAATAACTTGATGGAATTGTCTGGATAGGACACCAGCATTGTTAGTAGCAGTAAAAGAAACTATTACTGTGAAAACCTTTGGACTTAGCTGGGGTAGAAACCTGAGAGGATTCAGTCTTAATTTTCTTCATTAAAATACATTAAAAAACTAGAGACAATTTTTCTCTCTTGTTGCTTTCTCAGCTATTCTGCTCAAAGTAGGTATTTGGCCAACAAGTAATATGTTAGCAAGCTCTGGCAAACTTGGACACCTGGGCTGCATGGAACTTTAGTGTGAGACCTTTAGGAGACAGCAGCTCTTTGGTGCTCCTTAGTGCTCATATACCATTTTCATCATGACAGCTTTCCTAATAGCTCATGAGTTATGTATTACATCAGCATAAGTAAAAATGATTTAACCCTTTATTATTGCACAGATCTGTGGTCATAATAATTACAGTATAAAAGTACTTCCATATATTCTTTCCAAATGGAGTATTTCTTCATTAGTGTTTGTTACATGCAGTGAGGCAATAAGCTTGAAAAATACTGCCTCTCAGGTGGCATGACTTGTGTTATGAACTGAACATAAAGCAAAGGTTTGGCTCCAGTTATGGTGAAAAGATGCATCAGTTTTCAGGTAGATTTTTCTGCTCAGCTTTATATGTTGTGGAAAGATAGCGCATTGACTGAACAGTGAGAACAGTGTCATGACTTTATAATGCGGACAGAGGTTTTACAGGTGGTCATAGCTCAATGTTCTTAAAAAGAAAGAAGAAAGAAAAAAGAAAACAAATTGTATTGACGGGAGAGGGAGAACAGTGCAGCTGGCAAAAATTAAGAAGACAGACAGTCAAAATGGGTACTCAAGACCAAAAAGGGCACTGAAAACAATTTGGCAGAAAATGTCTTGTTGGCAGAATATCAGATTTGGTAATAATCACACATGCAAACTATGATAAGTTTCAAAAATCAAATGTATTTGTACTCTAGTTAATCCACACAGGCTCTTCTACCACTCTTAAATTACACAAGAGGGACTTCAGGTCTAACCACTGCCCTTGTATGATGAAGGGAGAAACAGCAGCTTTGTGAGGCCCTGAAAAGGAAGAGACAAGAAGTATTACCAAAGCTGAGCTAAGCTGCAGCGCTCCAGACATATCATTTGTTCAGTCTAAACAGCAACATTGTTGTTGTTGCTGTTGTTCTATGAGAAAAAGCATTCTCATACTCCTGTACAATTTTCTAACCTTACATCAGGGAGAGGAAGACATCTTTCTGTAATACATCTTTTTAGTATCGTGTTACTTATTTTCTATAAAAGTTTAATTCTACTCCTTTCTCAGGAGGATTTTGCACATCGTAATAACATTTTGCTGCAGTTACTCCATTCTTAGGGTCTGACATTTTATATTGGAAAATTCAAAGAAACTTCCAAGTGCTGAACTGACATTTTTAAGACTGAAAATTGCCTGGATGAAGATATCAGAGAGAAACCATACACTAACTCAATTTTATATTTTATTCTTCTTCAGATAAAGTCTCTGACTGTAGTTATACATTATCGATGGCAATGTTACCATTGAATCCTACACAGCTAGAACTTCATTAATTTTAGTTAATTTAAAAGGTCAGACACTATCTACAGATACAAGCTTCTCACTTCAGAGATCAAAAAGAAAATCTTGGATCTGAATTTGCTAGTTTATTTTCCGTTATAAGATTGACAAACAGATCCATTTTTAATAAAAACTTGTGTGTAAGCTCTCTTGAATTTTGAACTCAAAATTATTATTCTGTAAAATATTTCATTGTAAATGTAAATAAATGAGCTAAATGTCGTAACTCATTTCTCTTTTTCCTTGGTCATTAAGGTATTTTAATCTTCCTTCAGAACCTATATGAAAGAAAATCCATTTTATATTTATTAACACATTTATTTATTATTTAAATGGTAAACAAAGAGGAGCTATTGTTTCTTTATTTTGCAGGCTATTTTATTTTATTTTTTTTTGCTGAAACACACTCTGATCTTTAAATACAACTGCATTTTTTTTTTTAGCCTACATATATACTTTTTATCTCCTACTTCAATAAACAAATCGGTAGTTAACATTCTGAATTTTTATGGCCTTAAGCAGCAGAGGAGCCAGAATTGTGACTTTTTATTTATTTTTGCTCAAATTTATTATGCTAATACTGATAATAAGGAACTTATTGCTCTTAAAGAGGAGACATGAGTCTCGGTGTACAAAGCCCCATTCATATACTAATTTCAAAAATTAATAATTTAGTCAATTGTAAGCTACCTTTCTGATCAGTGTCTAGCCCAGGTGCTCATTGTTGGTACTACATTTCCTTTTCTTTTTTCATTTCTTTTCTCACTTTTCCTCTCTAGTTTTTTCTTCCTTTTATGTTTCTCTTTTTCAGAGATGAGCTTTCTTAACATAGTAGTTAGGTGAAAATTACTCTAGTCATACAAGCTTTTCATGTACTTTCCCTTGTAACAGTGATGATACCCATGTATATGGAGAAAAGCTAATTATTTTCCACCAAGCTAGTACTTATAAAAGAGGGTATCTTTTTCAAGCAACTCTGTTAAATGATTGATAGGCAATGGTGATGTATCTCACAGAAAATAATTAAACTCAGTATCCCCATTTATAAAATATCTCTCAAAATCCCCCTTTCAAAATCAATCTCTCCCTTTCAAAAAGGGTTAGCAGGAAGCTGGTTGCTTCCATTCATTTTCTGTATTAACAGGTTGTTTTGTAACAACCTGGAGCTCAATTCAGATTGCAGCTGGTCACCAGTGCTATCTCTCAGGGCTCAGTGTCAGGGCCAGTTTTGCTTAACATTTTTATCAATAATCTGGATGAGGGGATCGAGTGCATCATCAGTAAATTTGCTGACAACACCAAGTTGGTTAAGAGTGTTGGTCGAGAAGGCTCTGCAATGGGATCTGGATAGATCAGTGGGTTGCATGCAGTTGTATGGTATTCAAAATTTCTGAACTTTCATAAGACTCTTGGTATCAGTAATTAGAATAAGCTTTCTGCTGTTTTCAGCTTTTGCAGAGTTAAATCTTTGTGCTAAACTCCAAAGCCATGTTGAATTGCAGATCCCCACAGGCTGCAAACCAGCATGCAGGTGAGCTACCACCCACCTCTAGCAGGATGTACTTGTGGTCACCAGGACAGTCTTCATCAAAGGAGTTAGACTGAACTCTATCTGTGAACTGTATGGAAGAGGACTTACATTTCTACTGTCAGCTCTCATTTAAGGTCCTTAAGCACAAATAATAATCAATTAAACTCCTTTATCTGTGATGTGCAAATATTAACTGACATCCAAAGGCCCTTGCACACCAGTTTAATTTGTGGGACATCCAATGGAATGTGATATTTTGAAAACGGACTTGAAAAACAGAACCTCCACCCCAAAGCTGGTCTTCCTTTTTCAAAAATAATAACTAAAGAAAATAAAAATTGCCCTTTTTGCTCTTTCCCACAGTTATCATAATCATATATTATGTTTTACCTTTTTTTTTTTTTTTT
>VXAA01005725.1:0-14965 GCA_013399115.1 Anseranas semipalmata | reverse complement strand
ATCAAAAATTCCCACCAGTCACAGTGGCCCTTACACCAACGTTATTTTTTTAGTACATTCAAGCTAAAAGTGTTCTGTGTTACCTTGTGTTTCCATTTTTTTTTTTAATCTGTTTTTGAAAGCTAAGGCTCTTATGTTTAAAATATTTTGTTGTGGCATCGAACTTTGTTGAACTTTTTCCACTGGAGGTAAAGGGTAAAGTCCTGTGCTGTGATCTCATCTTGAGCAAAAGAAAATGTGAAAGACAAGTTTTTTCCTGAAGTGGACTATAGGAAATTTCTTTTGTGACCCTTCTGATGTGATATTAGCATGATGGACTTAGCGTGTGGATGCTACAGGTCCCAGCGACACCTTCCTGAAATGACCTCAGGACCCACAACCAAATTTGGTAGCCATCCAAATTTAGCCCGAGGGATGACTTTGCAAGCCTGTTTCTGTAGGAAATTTAATTACAAACAAACAAAAAAAGCTGATTTCCCCTTTCCCTAGAAGAAATGGCAAACATAAGAGGAGCCCATACATGCTCCCTGCTGCACGGCCAATAATGCAGCTCTTTCTACACTTTGGACTGACAGAAAAGAAAATGTTTACCCATGTAATACCTCCACTTTTTTTAATAATGTTTTGTTTCCTTGAAACCATTAGCAGCAGCCATAGTCTGAGTGTTTCAAAGTCCCAGTTTCTAACCTGGGAATTTATAAACACTATGGCTGGATGTGTGGTGTTGGAGAGATTAAAAGGATTTGGCAGAAAGAAGGGAAGGCAATCTGCACTTGTTTTGAGAAGATATTACAAAATCCTCTACTGTCATGTGCCCATAGACAAAATGTATGAATTAGAATAGAGGAGCAGTTAAAGGATGGAAACTGAAGGGATAAGCACAAGCATCAGGGCTGATTTCAAAGCAGAAGTCGGGATAGTGTGAGAAAGAAGATTAGGGAAATGAAGACAGGGAATGAAGAATGGTCAAAAATGTCAAGAAAAGCCAGACAGGGAGGTGTTTAGAAGTGTTACAGGTTTGCATAGAAGTGACAAGCAGACGGGAGAGCTGCCTTGACTACTAGACCATTGAGATTTGATTAGTAAGCTGACAGAGAGCAAAAGGATATGGAGGTTTTGCACTTCATGAAAGGTCCCTTTTAAATCTGTGTTGCTCATTTCTTCCGCTGCTCCACAGCCACCCATCCATACCTATCCTTTGTCAGCAGGATCTGTAATTTTTACCCTTTTTGTTTGTCACGGATTACCTGTCCCTGCAGCTCTTTGGGTGCCCACAGAACTGAGCCCACCTGAAATCACTGAACAGCCATTCATGGTGGCTCAGGCTGCTGTCTACAACGAGGATTTGTATGGCCCTATCTGCCCCAAGTTCACAAAATAAATATATAGTCCTGAAAACAGAAATGGAAAAAACTATCAAATAGATTCTTCCCTTCCCTTAAGAATGCTTAGGACAGAACTACTTGAGGGTAACTAATACCGTGTTATAATATTCATATTTCTTTTTTGGAATTAAAATATACTCTATTGGCACAGAGTCCAGTTTTAAAAACATTCCAGTGAAAACAGTATTGTGGCTTTTGTAACTTCCTAACAAATTAGTAGTTCTTTTTTGTTGGTGTTGTTTTGTTTTGTTTTCCTAGAGAAATTATTAAATTTTTTTCTTATTGTATTATTATATTAGTTTCACGTAAACTTTAACAGAAACTTTATCCAGCTTGAAATTTGAATTAACAATTGAATTACAGTTTTCTAAAAGGGTATAAGTACTGAAAAAAGGTTGACTGGTCTGGGAAGCTACTCACTTAATGCAGTTTTTTATTTGTTCTGTCAAAAGTGCTTTCACTCTTACTTATATTACTAGCAGGTTTGCCAGTTTATGAAGTGGAGTAATATGTGGAGGTACATGACTACTCACAAATGATCCCTCAGTATACTGCAGATGACAAAACAGTTCTCAGACACAACACGAATTCTCACATAATTTTTAGCCCTAATCTCCACAGCACTCCAATGACATAAGATTAGAGCATCAAAATAAATACTTTATTATTATGTATGCCAACTAAAAGTGACATTTTTAGAGAACAAATTTAAATTATATGCCTTATGGGTTAATGTTCAAAGAGTTCTGTTGTCTTTGTGTATGTATCCTGTATATTTCCAACTG
Source organism: Anseranas semipalmata (assembly GCA_013399115.1). Taxonomy (NCBI): domain Eukaryota; kingdom Metazoa; phylum Chordata; class Aves; order Anseriformes; family Anseranatidae; genus Anseranas; species Anseranas semipalmata. The sequence goes on along the minus strand of VXAA01005725.1, from coordinate 12,795 downwards.
ACCATGTATATACAATCAATTTGAGTGATTGAAATTATAAGTAAAATAGATTACAAAAAAATGATAAGAATCAAAAGTCAAACAAATATTGAAAGAAGTGGGGAAAAACAGTTTTTTCACACTAATAAAATATTTGTAATAAAACAGAAAATACAGATTCACTGAATGGATGTTTTTATGATGTAAGGGAGTAACTACGGAAAAAAGTTGGAAAAAAATTACACCAAAACAGCTGACCATGCATTTAGTTTTTGTAGTTTCTGATGGAACACTGATCTAATTTGTTTGTATTGTTTTGGAGTATATGTCAAAATATGTTCAATTAGATTTGCAGAATCTTCAGAAGAATCTTATTTTATTGGTGACTAGAAAACTGTCTAAACTCTTTTGTGAAATTTAAAATTTATTTTACAGATACAGGATGAACATGTCTCCTAGAATCTACTTAGTCTCTTGTGAAATAGTTCTCCATGCAAGTCTGTAATTATTTTTACTCACTCAAATGTCCTGTCCGCTGAAATGGACTTCTGTAAAGATCAAAGCAAGGAGAATGGTTGTGTTTTACTCACAAAGTATAAAAAACATAATTTTACGTATCCAAGTAGATATTTTAGATATTTTTACACCTGGTATTTCTAAGTACCCAGTTTTCTGTAACTGGTATTTTTCATCAATACCATATGACGTTAATGTTCGAGTCTCTGAAGAAAAGGCATGAAGGACAATATAAGCAGCAAGAATTAGGATAATAAATCCTTACACTACGTACTTGATTATTCTATCCTAAAGACAATGTAACTACTCTAAAAAGTATTGTTTAATAACAGAAGGATATTCTTTATTTAGTATAAAGAAAACCAGGATCTTTTTTAATTTTTATTTTTATTTTATTATTTCAACACTTTATGTCTGGAAAGTTCAAACCAAGATGTATTTGTGGGTGTTTCTGTTGGTCTAGGTATAGAGAGCAGAGAAGGGTAATGCTAATGCTATGGTTTCTAGATTCTGTACATTCTCTAGCAAAATATATTGCCATTGTTGTGAAGAGTGTTTTAGAATGTGTTTTATGTTCTTATTTGTCCTTTAAGAAACAGATGAGTGTTTTGCCCAGGAGTGGGTTTTTATGGTAGTATGCAGAGTAATGCACAGTGTCTCCTAACTCCCTGTGTTCTGTCACACAGAATAATCCTTTGCTGCTAAGGGGAGCTGTGCCATTTAAGAGAATAGTGAAAGTCACCAAATTGCAGGGGCATAAGTAAGGGTTTCTTCCTTTTCTCCAGCAAGAGGTCAATATTCTTTATGTTCAACACCTGAGTTATTTTCCTTGAGATTATATCCATTTTTTTTTTTTTTCCCTCATGACTTTCCACCGGGAGGCAACCAGCTATAGTCATAGTGCATTATTTTGTGTTCTGAAATATATGGGACAGCATATGATGGCTGGCAAATTAGGAAACCACATAGCCCAGACCCAGTCAATTACTCTTTTGAGAGCTCACTGGAAGGTAAGGCACAAGAAGGAGAATGATCATTTGTACTCTGCTTTGGTGATCTGATGGAAATAGATACAGCAGTTACACTTAGCACACTGCAGAACTTTTCAAATAAATTATTTGAATGAGACTGAGTTGACAGAAAACAGAGTTGAAGAACAACTGAACCATTCAGTTCTGCCAGGTCCTCAGATGTTTTGCCATTCAGCCCCAGAAGCCTTACTTTGCTATTATTAAGAAGAATTCAGAAATACCTCTGATAGCAGTTGTTAAATTTCTCACCATGTAGGAGTAGGAGTGATTTCTTTTAAATAAAAGCTTGGCTGTTCTTGAAATTTTAAGGTACTTTCAGGACAGCAGTTGAAATCTTCCTCTTCATTTCCATGCTATAAGGTTTTATTGAGCCTTTATAAATCTATTATTGTTTCAATTTTCTTTACATTCTTGAATCACTGCTTTATATTAATTCAGTTCTAGTTCTTGTTCTATTTCGTATAAGATAAAATGAGATAGGAACCTCAGGAACAGAAATTACTTCCTCATCCAAGCTTGCAAAATAATTTAAAAAAAAAAAAAAAAGTAAGCAAACTGAAGTTATGGGTATTACATGTACTACATGCCTGTCAAAATTTAGACTTTATCTGAACTTCAAAGTCTCTTTAATGTCATATCAGTGACCTTCAGACAAATGGTTGAATATAACAACAGAAGGTAGTGAAGTCTGGTTCAGACTGTATGAAAACGATGGAGACCTATGGAAATTTCAAAACCATATAAACAGAGTTCACAGATGTGGTTAAAAAAAAAAAGAAAAAAAAAGGAGCTTCTTCAGTTTTAGCCTTATGAATTTCTGGGGTTCCATGACATCCTTCATATTTGCATATACATTGTGTTATTTGTCACTATTAAAATACTGTGGTGCATAAGCAAGCCAAGTTAGAATTTTATTTGTCTAGTTGAACAAACCACTTTTTTACTACTTGCACTGAAGCTTATATAAAGGTTGAATTTCTTATTCTATGACTTACTTCAAATGATAGTCTGATGTCAAGGACTCACAATGCAGCATTATTTTTTTCAGAACAGATTCACCATGAGAAAAAAAAAAATCCTAAATTGTTCTGTTTAGTTTCTCCTTGATTATTTTTCTTTCCTTATGCATTTTTTTTTTATTTCCTACTGTAAGACTCTCATTGAAAGAGAACATTTGACTCAAGTCATCTACTTCAAACAGAATTTTAAAAATGAGTATCAAAAGGTCTGATTGATCTGTTTTCAAATTACTGTATTTTTACATCCTTTTTAGTCTATACAGCTTTATGCTCTGCCTAGACAAGGTGAAATATGGAGACAGAACTCATATAACAGTAGATATTTTCCACTGTGTATTAATTTCTGTGTCTGGGAGGTGGTTGTTTTTTCAGTTTGAATGACCTTGCCCAATAGCTTATTCCATCAAAGACTCTACATTGCCAAATCTAGGATTTGTTTCATAGAAACAGAGATATAATCAAATTCTAATTCTACACCAAACTGAACAGCATCAATTGTCAATACAGTGTCATAAAACTCACTGCATTATCTTTCATACACAAAAACTTGTGTAATATTGAAGGAGTCTGGTTTGCTTCCAGGCAGGTGGGAGGTATAATTTCATTTTCTGTATCCTCTAAAATCACAATGCCAGCTATAATTTTTCCTTACAAAATCTTTCTGATTTTTCAATAAAAAATTATAGTAGTTGTATAATAATATTTAATCATATTTTTGGATGTATGTCATCTATCACCTACAGCCAGGTGTATGTCTATAAATGACTGGGGAAGGCAAAAATTGCCATGATAGATAGGTTAGCACTTCATCTACTGCAGCATCCTTTCTGATGGTGATCAGTAACTGAAACTGAAGAGAAAGGTGAATGAACTCCACAGGACTGGACAGAGAAGGAGTCTGTCCTGTGTATCAGTTCTCCTTTTTTTATGAACAAAGATATTTTAGGATGTCTTTACCATATGTGTAGATATCCAGTCTTTCAAGCAGGGGTCTGGGCAGAAGCTGTGAATGTTCCAGTTCCGTTTAACTTCTGTGTTCTTGGGCATTGACCACTTCATTTTCAAAGTGATTTCTATTATTGTGTATTATGAGTTTGTAAGTCATGTCTCAGCTTCACAGTGAAAAAGTTTCTTTTGTTTTTTTTTTTTTCTTTTTTCACATTACACTGTTCAGCATTTGTAAATACTTTATTAAGCTTTGACGATACTAATCATTTTCTTCTTGTTCTTATGCCTACCTAAATTAAGAAAAAAAAAAAACTGAAGACGAAGCTTCAGATTAGAAAAGGTAAAAACCTAACACTCGGATGATATTTTACTTTTCACCTCTAAATGTCTTGTATGGTTTCACTAGATTTGCTAATGAGCTATTGAAAGGAACAATTTTATGCACTATTCATGCTCTGTCATTGTTGCATTTGCTTATATGCTTTTATTCTTTGTTTGGTTCAAGAATAGTCACATTGGAATTTTGCATTGATTGGTAATCAAACCCACCAAATTCTTTCAAGTTTTAGCTTTAAAACCATCAGTAATTCATTAACTAAACAAACTAATCATGTTGAATTGCACAAGGATGTAGTTAGGCAGTTGCAGAATTGTGCAGCTCCAAGGAAGTGAGGCTGCTGCAACTCCATCCCCCAGGTCCAACCAGCAGTGAGGCTGAGGTACATGCACAAGACACCCATGCAATACACTTATGCATATATGCATACATGCATATAGAAGAATTTACAAATACACATATACACCCCTGTATCCCACAATGTGTCTCCTACCCCAGGCAGTGACCCCCTGTTTTGGGGAGGTGCCCTGGAGAGCTACAAACAGCTGTGACACCCCTGGGATGGGGACACCCCTGGGATGGGTGAACCCTTGCCCGTTAGACTTATGATCTCCCAGGACAGCCTAGAGGCTGGCACAGCGGCTTATTCCCCTGCCTGGGTTATTGGGTTGCCCCCACCTGCCACAGTGTCTCTGAACTCCTTTGATGGTGTGGAGATTGGCCTTTTGTCACATACCCTAGTGGTTATTTGTCTATTAAGTAAATTAATTCTTACTAATAAAGACTTACAGTATAAAAGAAGCCCCCCCCCCTTTTTTTTTAATTAAAAAGTGTTTGCCTACTCTGATAAATTTTAAAGTTCTGATTTTTAAAGATACTCAATGTAAAATATAAAAATAAATGTTTTGTCAAAGAACAGATCTCCGTATCTATTCTTGCTTATTTATTATTGTGTATGTCTTGCAAAGCCAGCTATTGTTTAAGCCCTTCCAAACACCTAAAGTAAGAAATCTCATCTAAAAGGAGAAATGCTGTAAATGTTTATTTGTGTTTATGAATATCCTTACTGTCTTTCCATAAAGCTTGGATAAACGCCAAAAAATGTCTCATTCTGAAAAGCAGCAATGATTGTGTTTTGTCTTAACTTTTTTCACTATTCAGATCCAGTTTCTGCAAAATGTTTGCCTTCTAACCAGTGAGTTCTTTCACTATAACATCTTTAACACAGAAGGAGGCAGTTGTCACAGGAAGTCATGCCTGGGGAAAGAGTAGACATCTCATGGATAAACCAGAGAGGCTTTCAATGTGATTTCCTAAATTAATAGGAAAGGCACACAGTGAGATGTACTGAGGGGTGACAGCTCTCCTTGAAAAACAGTCAAGTTGATAACGTATTTATATCCAGTTTTTACTGATTTGTGTCTTTGTTCTTTGGAGAAAGGATGGCATTCACCCAAAATTATGAATGGGTACAGCTACTGAACAGAGCAACTGACTTAGAGCAAGTATAAATGCTCTATACACTCTATACGGTCTATGTATTCTATATGGTCTATACTAACTTAAAACAAGTATAAATGTTCTACGTATAAATTATCTTCTGAAAATTTTTAAGTAAATTTCCATTGAAGCCCGTCCTACAGGCTGTTCATTTTTACTCAGTAGTAAAGGAGTTAAAAGACTGTTTACATTTTTCAATGTAAAAAAAAAGCTACACAAAATGAATAATAATTACTAATACTAATACTAATATTAACACTAAATTCCACCAGGAGTCTTTTGAGCGTGAACATGTGAGGTTATTATTCTTAGTCATCAGATTGACATATATCCTATTATTTTTAAAGTTATGCAAGATGTGCATTGTGAGGTACTGTTCACTGTAAATGAGGTCGCAGTTCACAGGCACATACTTGTAGAAAGCTTGGATTTCAGCAGGTTCCTCACACCCGGTGGTCTGCCAGAGATCTCTCCTGGTTTTGTTGGTCACTAGAATGCCCTCTTGCATGCAGAGTCTTTTTACCTGCTCTCTAACTGTTCCATGACATGTTTTGCCTATGATGACATGCTTTATAACCCTTTTATCTAAGATACTCACTCTTTCTCTTCTTTCTTTTCCTATTATTCTCTTTCCATCTTCCCATCTGGAGGAGGGATAGTGAACAGAAAAAATCCAGATAGCCTTTGAGCTATGCAGAGAGCCCTGCTTTTGTGCACCCATTGAACAACTTATGGTTCTGCAGCAAATTTACATAATTTTCTTCTTTCTTCCTCTTTCCTTAAATCTTTTGGGTTATCTGTTCTAACTGAATTTGCACATAACTGGCTTTACAATTTTTTTTTTGTTGTTTTGTTTTGTCTTTTGAATGATGCATCCTTTTGAAGATATGTTAACAAAATCTTCTGCAACTTATTAAATTTACCTTGCTAGATTTCTAACTACTTTCTCGCAAAACATCTACTAATGGTAAATGTGGGAAATATCAGAAAATACCAAAAAATCTGTGAATTAGATTAGGAAGATCAGATTGTGTAATAATGTTCTTCCTCTCTTATCCTCCTGTAGTAGCAGTTCCAAGAAAACTCACTTTTGAAAAAAAAAAAAAAGTGTTCTTGTTTGCTCGCTCATATTCTTACATTTAAATAAATTCTAAATCAATATTCCTGCATTGAGCTGTGAAGTGCCATGCTCTGGATGATGTTGTCTTTCAAGTTAAATAAAAAATCTGAATATTCATAATCTAGTGAAAATCTTGTACATGCTTGCAGAAAGCTTAGGTTCCTAATTCTAGGCAAATTCCAAATTTTGTTTTGCTTGTATTTTATTTCACTGACTTTCTCTGGGTGGTAGTTTTGGTTACATCTACCAGCTCACTGCAGAGTTAAGCAATTGTTATGTTTGTCCTATGTCTGATGTTGTAAGTGGGTTCTACTTCAGTAAACAAATACTGTAGGAAAAATGTATCAATACTCAGTAATTTAAATTTAATTTAATAAAATATTTTTTCCGTGAGCTTAGCAAAACTTACAGAAATCATGTGGAAGAGCCTAATTTTATCTTGAATGCTGCTATTGAGGAGCAGGATAGGGCTCTGCTGTTATTAATGATGCAGTAATAATAGCTACACAAATGCTACAGTATTTAAACATGTTAAAAAATACTAAAAAATCGCAAGTCAGACAAAAACAAAGAAAGAAACTTCCCATCTTTTTCTGCAGTGTTCCCAGAGCAGATAAGCCTTTTAATAATTTATTCTGGAGATGATAGTTTGGAAGGGAATACAGAGACTTCTGCTGCCAATGTTGTCACACTGTCTGTGTTCAGATCAGCTTGCTGAGATAGGACACATGCTTCCCCTCTCCAGAGATGCTGAAATAGAACATATTCGTTCTCTAAACTGTCACAGCTAAATAGCCATGTGTGATTTCATTTACAGTGATGACTTCTTAATGCATTTTTCTGTACATAGTAGATTAAATTTTCCTCTTTGCCGGTGTCGATAGGAATTTCATGCATGCACCAGGGGAAAAATGTCTAGAACTATTGTTTCTACCTGTACACACCTGCTTCCCAAGTCAGCTTTTTCTAAAATATAACATTAAACAATGAAAAACATTCTATTCACTTTACATTCTTTTCCATTTGACCCTCTCATAGTGGTATTAGACATTCAGGTCTAGGTTAACAAATTTGTAATACCTTACCTGTAGTATTAGATTTGGATTTACATACTATAAATATGAAATACAATTCTAATGAAATCAATAAATGTATTCTACTAAGTCAATATTCAAACACATTATAAATGTATATATACACATGAATGTTCATGTAAGTATATATTTATACAGATAAATATATTACATAATCTTTTTCAAAAATGTATATATACTAGTTGCACACAAATTTTTCAGGAGTTGCCAGTCCCTGGTATATCTTTCAGACTGAACTAAAACAGATTAAATATCATTCACAAGCACTGAAACATGTTTTTCCTCCAAGACATTTGACTCTCCAGCTGTGTCTGCATGAGTATTTTTCTGGAATGCAATCAGATTAAACAGGTTAAACCTCTCTGAACACAGTGTGAAACAACAGTAAGTGATACAGGTGGAAAACTGAGCTACTGAGAATGAATTTTAGTTGCACTGGTTGCTACAGACTAGGCTATGTATGTTTATGGCTAACTCAGAACCATCACATGCCATTTTGGTATCTCTGATGCTTGCAGGATCTTTCTCTCTTAAATGGTCTACCCTTGCTCACAAGGCTGCAGCTAGCATGACTGTGGCACAACAGGCCTCATTTGTCTCCCTCTGAAAAGGGAGTTTATCCTTTCTGTGTGTTACCTTTTCATCTTGCACTAGCTGCAACCTCATAAGAGTAAATTTATTAAACAAAGATGAGGATAGATGTCATACTTTAAGAATAAAATCACTTTACATTTTAACTTCACCTTTTTCTTCTATCCATTTTGGTTTGTTTTGTTTTTTGTTGTTGTTTTTGTTTGTTTAATTTTGTATGCTAAATCTAGTTATGCACAATAATCTATACATTTCACAGATTGTAAATATATCTGGTCCTATATTTATCCATTTGTCTTTGTATTTCAGATAGCTGCCATATTGTGCTTTCCAGTGTTTTATGGGGACCTCATACGTGCTTGTATGTTTTAACAACTTCTTAGATTAGATGCAAAACTCTAACTGATCTCTCTGTCTTGCTCTGGTCTTCTCTCAAATGTCCCTACTCACAGAAACTTCTCTTCTACTTGAGGTCTTTGATGCTTTTAGCTCTGAATATAGAGAAGGTCCAGAAAACTCAGCATGCTCTGTTCATCTTTTGAGTAGTACTTGTGTATTGCATTTATTTGTAGACATAGCAAAGATTAACACTTGGTAGTAGACAACACTCTGGGTAGGCACAAAAGGGAAGGCTTGTATGTAAACAGGTCCATTCAAAAAGTCCATTACACATGTGGCAGCAAGTTACTGGTGTGGCAGAAGAAGAGTCCATGGAAAAATATTTTCAGCAGTAATTAAATATGAGGTAATATATTTCTCAAAAAGTACTTATTACTGGAGAGAATAAAAATGAAAGCTAAGTACAGGCAATCTTTTTGGTATGCTGTGGGTATAAACTTGTTCTTGTTTGAATCATGAGAGTTCTGTTTCTTAGTACTGACTGTATAGTGTAGTTTTTTAATTAAAGTATTTTTGAGGATTTTTTTTTTTGAATGGAATTAATCATATAGGCACTTCTCCAGTACTTTAAATGTACATGATCAAACAGAATATTTAATAAGATATACAATATATTAACTAATAAAAAATAACTTTTATGAGTAATCCAAATTCAGACTTACATGGCTTCTATCTTAATAGTACAATAAAATGAAAATCACTGCTCTTAATTTTATTGTATTCTGAGTCCACCATTCTGAATGTCATATTTTGAGTTTATTTTATATAATTTTCACAATTAAACTAGTTCCTTTCCATTTTGAATTGCAAACTTAGGCAATGATTAAGAGAGAAAAAAATGCCTGTGTAATAATTTCACTTCTGATTATTTAAGGCTTGTCTTGTGTTAAGGAGCAAGTGAAAAAAATACAGGTTTTGCCACCCCCAATTCAAAGAGAATATATATTTAATGTTTCTAGTGGTTCAAAGTACAGACGTGGAGGAGGTGGGAAAACAAACAAAAAATTCATCTCGTTCCTCACTACTCCTGACTGACTGATTCAGTTCCCTTGTAGGTGATCTCAGGGATCATTTGGGCTACTAGCAAGTTTGGGAGCAGTGGCAGAAAGCATGTTTTGATGCTGAGTTCCTGAGGTGCATGTCAGGATGCACTTACCAGCCCATCAGCAATGTGGCAGAAGTGAGCCTCTGGCTGTGCCGGTGTTGGTTTAGCCGCTGTGTTGATGCTTGGAGGGAGGTGCTCTTCCCCGTGAGTCCTGCCGCTCAGCCAGATGCAGGGCTTTGCCTGAACGTGCCAGGGCTCCCTTCCACAGGGCACCCTGGGGCTTACACCAGGGTAGAGCTAGGCAGGGTGCCTGTGGGCAGGTTGGCATCCTGGCCATGCTCTGGGTGCAGGGAAGGTTTGCTTCCACAGAGCTGCATCTCAGCACCATTATAGAGTTTCTCAGGTTTACAAATTCCCTGTTCTGGATAAGTTTATAAACAGTAAATGGGGAGAGGAAATGAAAAAAATTATTCTCCCTTAGTGCCCATGAATATCTCTTTCTGCATTCTGCCATTGTGATTGTATCCAAGGAATTAGAATTATCAAAAAGTTTGGATAGCTTAAAAATCAAACAGCCAGGAACTACTTCCCAGCTTTTACACATTTTGAGATCCCAGGAAATGAAAAAGTGAGTAGGGAAGTTGACCAGTGAAGAATTAAAGGAAAGAGAAGTATTGCCAACCGAAGCTTTTGGAAGGCAGTTCTTGTCAAAGAAGTTTGGTTCCATTAAAATTTCCTGTTATTGCATATGTAAATATGAATGTGGTTTATAACCTGATATAATTATCATAGTTGGCTTTTTTACAAAGCTTTGTATTTAGTGCTGGATGATGTCCTCTTTCTAGATAGGAGCAGCAATTAAAGCAGATGTGAAGTGGATTGAAGAGCTGGCTGACAAATCACAAAATAGCCCATGTGGAATTGTTATTGGCTAAGAGGAACTACTAAAAAGGCCAGTACTGTTTGGTTAAGGGAGGAGAAGGTCAGGGGTGGAGGTGATCAGGACTTACTTACAGCATCGTCAAGCTTAAGGTGAGCACAGGGCTGTTCATCCACCAGATCCCACATTACCACAGCCAGAGGGTGTTCATTGAAGCTAGCAGGGTTGCTATATAAAGCAGATGTAAGAAAAAGCTTTTTTATACAATAGTAAAGTTCACACAACCATTGCAGAAAAGGCTGTGAAGTCAAAAAGTATCAGAACATTCACAAATGAATTAGGCAAATCCTTGTCCTGTGAATTCAGAAACAAGAGGAAGAGGCAGGGATACGACCTTTACCTTCCCTGTTCTCATGCACATGAGTGGAACTGACCCACCTGCGTGCTCCTCTGGAGGGCCTCTCCCAACCCTAGGAGACCAACGCTGTCTTACAGGTCCCACTGACCCAACACAGTAGAACATTTTGCATTTTCTAGCAGTACATGTCTCTAGAGTGACTCCATAGGGATCAGCTCTGGTTCTTCTGGGTAATGCATTTGATCTAGTTTTGCTGTTTTCTATTTTTTAATAGAATTTATTCTTTTTAAAATTTACCTTTAATTATTAGTCTTTCCTTCCTTGCTGGGACAAAATATAATAACTGGATAAGTTTAATTTGTTTCTTCATCTTATATTGAAATGACATGAATGATGATTTTAAAATAGCTGTGTTTTTTTAACACTGTAATAATGATATGGTGGTGAATGTGGTAAACGAAAATAGTGGTGCCTGGCCCCCATCATTTGCTGTGCTTCACTAGCTAACTCAGGTGTTAAGTGCAAATTTGACTGAATTTTGGAACAAATGTGTTGATGATTGATTTAACAACTAGCCAGATGCATCACAATCTTGTAGAACATTGTGAAAGACCAATATTGAAGAGATGTAATTCACATAGAAGAATCAGAGCTGCAGATAAATGCAGGAAATAAATATAAGATCCTTGTTCCCCAAATTCTGTAGCAATTCAGCAATATTTTGTAGGCAGAGTGTGAGTGTAGGTATGAAATTAGTACCTTCAATTACTGTGATTTCTTTTATGATGAGGAGGAAAAACACTACCTAGAAAACATATAAAATTTTCCTGACCTGTGCCTGACCTGTCTATATCCATATTTTGTGCCCCTGGTCTGAGCAGTCTGTTTGGACTTGTAGAAAATTCTGAAAAAAATAGTTTTGGAATTATCCTGAAACTACTTATATTAGCTATGAGAACTTTTAATGAGATAATTCAAGAGAAATCTAAAGCCTCTTCACTATTGTAAGTTTTTAAGTGGGATGAATGTAACTTAGAAGATATTTTTCTCCTTCGAAAAAAGGAGGTGTTTTGTTGTTGTTGTTGTTGTTTTTTCTCCCTCCAAGTACATTTATTTCTGGTTAAAGAATGAAAGCACTCTGTTTTCTTCCTTATATATCCAAATGTCAGCTCATCCTATGTGGAAAAAATCACTATTTGTTTAAAAATGAAAACCTGATTTTAGTAATGGATCTGTAGAATAGAGATATATGGGTCAGCAAACAGAAAAATGCCAGAGGTCAAAGTCTTCTTTCATGAAATTTCACTGAATTTATTGAAGGTACAGCAGTGAAGAACTGAAGCATGCATCTGCATGGGCATAGTTTTTTAAAAGTATCCTTCAGACTAAGAATTTTACTGAAAGAGCAGCACTGATAATTGGTTTGTATTTTTCTCTTTTCAAGAGTTCAATAGGCATCATATTTTGAATGTGGAAACATACAAAGGAACTCTGAAATAACTAATAAAATGCTAAATTGTTCAGATGTCCATCATGGTTAACAGCTAATGTTTAACTCTTCTAATTCGTTCTACTCTGCAGACGTTTAATAGAGGCACATGCCACGCAACCCCCAAGGGACAAATATTTGTATATTATACTGCGTTCTACTTCAGAGTTGTTATCAATGTGATGTTAGCGTCAAAATGATGATTCATGCACAAACATGATACTTATGTCATTGAGAAGATTTGTGTATGTATTTATATACGCTATAGTTAGAATCACAGTAAAATTAATAATGACAGTAGACTAACTACATGGGCCCTAAAACAGCAGTAGTCCTATTTAAGAATGCTCATGTGTGAAATTGTGAAGTTTGCTCAGCGTCAGATTGGAAAGGAAATTAGGTGTGTATGAGGTATCTGCTCTTCACTGGAAAAACTCTGACTTGTCTCTGTCAGAGTGACTTTCTTCAGGCAGGTCGAGCCGGGCAGGG
>VXAA01005724.1:215-21526 GCA_013399115.1 Anseranas semipalmata | reverse complement strand
TATCTCCAAGGAGACTCTACAACCTCTCTGGGCAACATCTTTTGTATTTGACCACCCTCATAGTAAGAAAGTGTTTTCTTGTGTTCAGATGGAATTTCACATTTTAATTTATGCCTATTGCCTCTTCTGTCAGCGGGCACTAATGAGAAGAACCTGTCTCCTTCATCTTCATTTCTTTCCATCAGGTATTTATTTATACACATGGATAAGATCCCCCTAAGCCTTCTCTTCCCCAGGCTGAACAGTCCCAACTCCGTCAGCCTCTCGTTATATAAAAGATGCTCCAATCCCTTAGCCATCTTTGTGGCCCTGTGCTGGACTCACTCCAATATGTCCATATCTTTCTTGTACTGAGCAGCCCAGGACTGGGCAGAGCAGACCAGATGTTCATCTGTCTGGCAGGGTATCTTTATCTCTCCTGTTGCTTCAGTAACTCTCAGCTTCCTAGAAACACTTGTTATTACCATAGTAAGGGCTGGTGAAAGAGTCTTCTCTTAGCTCTGATTTATTTTTTTAGGTATTAGGAAAATGTAATTTAAAAGGTGACTAGGCAGGTTTTGCTCCTGACACCTACTTGAAGCCCCAGTTACTTTTGCAGTGTTTATAGTCCTTATATCTATGAAGATCAAGAGATGGCAAAACTAATCTTATGACCTGTTGGAGACAGGCTGTAATACCTTCAGACCTGGTATTGGTGTCATGATGGTGACAGGTTATATGCAAAATAACTCCAGTGTTTTCTGTTTTTTAATTCCAGCAGATTATTACACTGATACAGTCATTCAGGAAATCCTATGATTTGTACAGCAATACTGTGACTCTCCTTAATGTAAAATGTTTGCAACAGTTATATATCTGTTTTGTTAAATTATCACATGGTATACGTTATGGCAGTCATCACATCATTGCATCATTTTATGTCACAGTAGTCTATACTAAAGCACTGTTCTCCCGATGTAAACACCTTATTAGCCAGATTCACACACTACTTGTCAACAGCTGAGCCCGTTTTCTTAAAAGGAGCCCTGCTGAAGTCAGAGACAGATGACACACCTACGGAAAATTAGATATAAGCATCCTCTTACACCATACGCTGCAAACACAGATCGATAGCTCAAGATTAAATGTGCAGGACTAACGTACACCCACAGGTCAGCATTACTCAACTCAGTACAGCTGATTTGGTAATTATGAATTATTCAGAAAGCATTCAGATGTAAGCATGCACTTCTGTGGTGAGTCCACAACTAGCAATATTGACATGTGCTGTGAGTGCTTTGATTGTGGCTGAGGAACTCTTCAGTTTATGCTTTTCAGTATTTTAGGTAGGACACATATCTTGAGGCTGTGCAGTGGTAAAAGAAGCTATTTGATCACCCTTACTCATTTATTCCAATATAATTTGCATTGGAATTAACCTTAACAATTGACTTCAGCTACTCAGCTACATTTACACAAGAGTTAAACATATTTGATGTATTAATTGTGTTTTCATCCTGTATAAGCTCCACTTAGTAGGCCGTTTAGTTACTTATCCCTCTGTATATCACATACCTAACCATTGACAGGTTGAGTAGATCAGTCTTTTCCCTAAGTCAATTCCAATAAAATCCTATTAAAATGAACAGGGCTAGTCATTTGAGAGGGTTTTTGTAACTGCTAAGTCCCTCCTGTAAAATAAATTACAGTAGAACCTCAATTACCTGAAAGTCTGTTGGGACACCTGAAACCTTTGGATAACTAGGGATAGTTGGGTTGAGCTGTTTGGCTGCACTGATGCTGCATATAGCCATATAGCCATATACGTGCATACCATGCACATAGCCACAGGCTAAAACACTCTGCTTCCACAGCTAGGAGACTGTTCTGTCAGAAGAGAGGGGACAGCTTGATTTCACAAGAGGTATATTTGTTACACCTGGGACTTGAAGCTTATTTTTTTCTGGGATGTCCTGGCAGAAGACTGCAGACCCGTATGACATGGGTTTGGGATTGGGATGTCTTGTATACCATGGGTGTCCACAAACAAGAATGCCCTAGGGAAGGTCCCCTCTATCTTTTTCAGCTGCTTATCTACCCAGAGTGCAGCCCAGCTGTGTTAGTACACAGTGAGAAAAACAGCCCTAAGTATAAAGGCAGCTTTTCTTATGTACATAAACTCTTCATTTCCCTTTCTCTGCTCTAGAAACTGTGCGGGTTCCCTGCCTGTACTGCAGGCTTCCTCTTGGCTGGCTAGCAGAAAGACTGCTAGAAAGCTGCAAATACTTGCAGGAGTCTGGGAGCACTAGTTTAAACAGGCTTTGGAAAAACTGAAGTTTCTGTGTTCCTGATTTTTAGATATTTTTACTTCATATTGCTCATTTACTCATTTCCACCCCCAATGGCAGCACATGACAAACTCCCTAAGAACCTGTTAAAAACACAGGGCTTAGAGGTATTAAAGAAATAGCATAGGCAAGGGTGTTGGATTGACGAAAAGAAGCACCGAGGACACTCACTTATTGAAATGTGGGTTTGATGTTTTAAAAATAAACATTGCTTTCACATTCTTGTCAGCTTAGAAAAGGAAAGAGGATGGGAAGAACATCAGCTGGCAGCCACAGGCAGTGTTATTAGAGCATTTCTGCAGTGCAGAGCCCACAGGCTGAGCTGTAGGGTTGTTCTCATGGTGGTGTCTGTAGATATTAATTTGGGGAAAACAAAAAGAATAAAACAGGATAGAAAACATCTCAAAGGTTATTCTCTCCTGTAGTATCTCCTTCCAGAGACACTGTGCTTCAAAAGAAAGCGAAGCAATTAACAACTCCCAAACTGTGCCACTTGACTGAGTAAAGTACAGAAACTGTTTCAAACCACTGGCATGTATTTTTCTATGCTCCCTCCTTCGAATATACCGTTGGCTTTGTTATAGTGTTAATATTTTGATTTATTAAAATTTTACTTCCGTGTTTGTCTTTTGTTACAGGTTTTGGAGGTACACCAAACAATGTGGGTCTCCAATTTTGGACTGAAAGCTTAGGGGGCATTGGATGATCAAACTTCCATGTCCCCCAACAAGCTCATTTCAAATAATGGACCTCAGCATATTCATATCAATGAAGATAACAGTGCTTGCTTTGCTAACCACTTTACGTGGTTTTGCTAACCTCTAAATAATCTCTAAATATACAACAGTTCTAGCCCTTCTGCTTATGACACTAATATGCTTTTCCAACAACAAGGACATAGACATTGAATTAACAAAAAAGGAGCATTGAAATGTAGGTTGATGTTCTGGTATAACAATTACCTCACATACTGGTCCGGCTGGAAGGAAAATGCAAGCAAAAATATAAATAAAATCAATCAGAATGAAACACCTATTCTGCTGATTATTTAATAATTATTTTAAATTAATTGTTGATTTTATTTAGATCTTAAATCATTTACTTTTTACTCCATCTGCCCCTAAGATTTGATTGTGTATTTTTCCTTTTTTCATATTTCACACCCACGACTTCAATCTCCCCAACATTGCATAATTATTATTTTCAGTAAACATCCCTTTTTCTTTACCTCTGCTTATGGTCTCAGGCCTCTTTCTCCCATTCAGCCTCTTTTCCCTCTGTTCCTGAAGAACTAGGAAAAGGTCAGAAGTCTTTCCAGTATAATCAGCGTTTTCATATTTCATCCACCTTGCAAACGTCTGAATCCAGATATGATTCAAAGAACTTTTATCAGTTGCTCAGGTTTTATGGGCTAAGTTTGAAGAAAGCAAACAGTTTCCTCTCATTTTCTGTGACTCCTCCAGCTACCTACCTGGTACCAAGGGAGAAAGGGTGATGGGTAGCGGGGCTGATTTTCAGCTCCTTCCTTTGTCAGGTTGCTTTCTGCCTCTCCAGGATCTGGCTCTGACCTCAAGGAGGACTTTGAAGGATCCACTCACTGCCTTGACACCCAGGGTAGTTTATGCCTGCTCAAGGTGCACATTGACCTCCTGAGGCTGGCCTGGGGCTCCCTTTAGTAGAATTGGCAAACACCTATAACAGAGATGCCTCAGACCTTTCAGTGATAACACCTGTATTTCACCTGTTTTTATCCAGGTCACCTACAGCAACATATCATTCACTAAAAACACCTTTACTTTTTTATTCTATTAACTGCAACTCTTCCTGAATGGCATATAAAACTACAGCAATCTCAGTAGTTCCCTGTTTTCTTATTAAAAAGTGATATTGGGATAGTAAAAGGCTGCAAGCAGAGCTATATGGTACAAGAACACAGCATTACAATCCCTGAAGTATGTGTCTTCAGTACTATGTAGATTCTTCTTGAAGAATGTTACTTTCTGAGGTATGAACAGGCAAGCAGCAAAATTAATCTTGCTATATTTTGGCTGCTTACTTTTACCTACAGTACGTTATATTTCTGGTTGTTTATACATAACTGGGGGGGTATCTGTGTATACATATGAAAATCACCTGGATTTAAAAGAGGTTTTTATTAAAAAAAGAAAAAAGAAAAAAGAAAAAAGAAAAAGAAATAGAAAACCATATTGAGATGATTATATGCTCTCATGAATATACTTTACTGAGTTTGATGGCAGCTAAGCTTACAGTTTCAGTGCACTTTTTCACTGCTTTATGTGCCACCCATTGAGCAGAACTGACTCTTAGGACTGATTCTCCTGCAGGGAGGGAAGATGAGATTTATGATAGAAGAGTGCTGAGCTGACAGTATAAGCATCAGGTCCATTGACATTTTTGTGGTCCACTCTGTTCCATATCTATTTAACATATTTATTGGCTCCTGCTGACATAGTTTCTAATCTGAACTGCATTTATTCTTAAACCCTTTGGGTCTGAAAACTAGTATTCTTCCCATTTTCATAGGTGGGTGTAAAGAGGCACAAAGAATTTAAATTATTTGCCCAGGATCACAGAGGGAGTTCCTGCTCCTTTACAGTTTAAGTCTGAGCTACAAAACTCTGATCAGTTTAATGAATTCTGAGCTCTTAATTCGCTGATGAACAAGCAAAGCAGGGCAGAGTGTTGGTGGCATCAGTCTGACATGGGGTTGCACACAGCACTAAAGAGCACCCAACTGGCAATGAGGTTCAGCAGGCCATGCTGACCACGTTTTTTCTCTTCTCACTCAGCTCCCTGCCATATGCATCAGGGCTTCAGCTCTGGAGGGAAATTCAGATGGTAAGGCAGGATAAACCCCATGTAACTACTGAAATCAAGGTAGTCACACAATAAAATGCAGCAAGACTATTAAGACTCTGAAGCACTCTACTGAGCCCATGTGTCCTGGAATTACAGAGGAACCCTTCTGAATTATTCTGAGAAAAAGCGTGTTCAGCATAAGCTTTTTACTACTTTCATCCTGCTACAGCTGGTAGAGCAAGCACACAGATTATGGCCATTACAGGCAAAGAAAACAAACTGCAGCATAAAAGAGAAGGCTGCTGCACTGCAGCTTGTGCTTCGCTTAAATGATATTGGGCCTGATGACTTGGGGAGGAGAGGTCTCTTTCTCCACAGGAAACCTCATTGGGGCTTCTCACAGGGAAAGATACAGGCCTTTAGATATTAATAAGGGCATCAGATTGAAAAGGTATTTAGTCAAAACAACATAACATCTCCTTTATGGCATATGCTATTGGCCCTGGGAAGGGAAGTCACAAGGCTGCATACTTGGATCCTCAGAGTCCTCAGTATTAGATAAAAGGCTTCTGTCTGCCCCGAGGACATATACCCATTCCCTTTTAATCTTGTAAATATATGCTTTCTGGCTCTCTTCAGAAAGTCTCTAATGAAGAAGCTGAGGAATTTGATGTTCCTCCTTCTGTTTCTGGAGGGCACTTGCTCCCCCCACCATTAAGTATATCACCTACTGTGTCACTTAGCAAACCTCTTAAGTGCAGCTTATATCCAAAAAATGCGATAAGCATTGACAGCATAAATCAACCCAGACAGAGGTTTTGTGCTAAAATCCAGCACAGGTTTTTGGAAGTAGCTGAGGCAGCCATTCCCAAGTGGGAGGAGTCCAGGCTCAGATGAGCCTTCCTGCAGCCCATGGCTCCCAGAAAGAGTGGAGTGTCAAGTGACATTTGACATTTGACATTTTGACATTTAAAATTCAGGAGCAAGAGGTTTAGAAATAAGACCTGTGTTGATTGCTTTGTTTGAATAAAGTGTGCTGGGATTTTTTTTTCCTCTTCCCTTGTTTACACTTCATGAAGACAGCATGGCCATTAGCTTTGCTATGCATGTCTGTGATGTTTCAGATGGATGAGCAGCCTGTAAGTATAAGATGAAAATCTGTGGAAGGAAAATTTGCCCACTTTATAGCCCCAAAGCCTGTTGCGAGGCACCAAAATTGCCTATTTTGTTATTGGAAGAAAGACAGTGTTTAAAATTGAAACTAGTTTACATTTGGTAGTTCCTAACAGTCCTATTTGTATATCACTTGGTGTTCTTATCTGTTCCAGATGCCTGTTTCAGTGCATTTCTCTGTCTGGTTAAGCTGTAAGAGTCAACAACAAAACTCACTTCAGTGAATTCACTATCGAACTCCTTCCGGTTCATACAAACTGATGATGTCTAATTTCTTAATAGCCCACTTAGTTAATCAGCAACAGTTTTGCTGAATCTAGCAATTGTCACTGATGTCTGATAACATGTTTAGGTATTTGCCTTCCCTCGTTTCTGTCATTTTTGATAGATGAAGCATTCTAATAGCCTTTAAATTGTCCCACCCCTCCCCGCCACCACTATAGCTTCCTCATTAACGACAGTCTACCAGCTTAAATATACTGTATCTAATAACAGTCTTTGATATTCTCTAAATTCAATTTACAGTTTCTCTTTTCCTCCCTGTTCTCACAGAACATCATGTTTTGACCCATGTCTCCCATTTACTTCTCCAAAACTGTAATATCTCATGCCTTTTCACTGCTCTTTAAAATGTCCTCCAAGCCATCCATCATTTTAGGTCAGAGTGATGCAGTGTGGCAAATGCAGCAGGGCTCTGTGACTGCACAGAATCAGCAGCAGTGCTGGGCCAGTCAATAAAAGCAGCAAAAAAAATGCAGCATAACAGCCAACAATCCACCAGATTGATTACAGCAATGGCAAATATTAATGTCTTAAATTAAATACATCTGACAATATCCTAAGCTATATCTCACATATGATGTCAGGCTGTATGTACCTTCAGCACAGGCTGTGACAGTCTGCAGCATAATAACAGGGATGGAGAGAGCCCTGGTGCAAACAGGGGGGGAGGAAGAGAGGGGAGGAAGAGTTATGCAGCCACTCAGCTGTACAGCACAGGCATCGATGTAGAAATATGTTTTGTGTCAGCTAATGCTAATGGAAAGAATAAAGTCTCCTTATCACTGCTGGTAAATCTGACTCTAGTTTTAACTTGGATTTCCTCAATAAAATCAACACAGTTCATTCATCTGGCCTGTAGTCTGCATACATCCTATGTATTTAACCTGTCATGACTAAGAAGTATGGACTCTTGCGATAGTTGCTAATCTTCCAAAAATTGCTACAATATGATATATTTGATGTCATGAAATGAGATAATTGCTATTACTCAAATGCTCCTGTAAAACATATAAAGCTTTCCACAATTATTGTTTGCACTTTTTTAACCTCCAAGCTAGTTCTGTTCTAATATAATCTGCACAGAACATTTACTTGTGTATATGAGAGTATTTCTGTATACAGACAATTCTGTATATTGAGCTTAAGGATTCAGACACCACTCAGTTGAGTAAACCCCAAACTTCAGTGTCTCCAAATTTGTGAGTAAGAAACACATGCCTGGCTCTTCTGAATTTGCTGAAAGTTTGTTCCATGGAGTCAAAAAAGGAGTCAATTGTGATTCCACTGAAAATGACATCAAAACAATTACTTTATTAAAAAAGCTTTCCATTTATCTTTTAAGTGTGGTAACAGATAGTTTTTTCTTTCAGATTAGGTGACAGATACTAAAGTTGATGTATAGTTGATGCACTGACCCCTCCAGCAGCATAGGAAGTGGTCTGTTTAAGGCTTTGGGATTTGCAATAGCTCTAAAGCAATGTTCTTATTCTTCCTACACAGAACAAGGAAAGTAGGTCTATTATTTGTACAATAATGTTACTCCTCCATATATCTAGATCATCTCCTGTTTATCTTTCATGACTATTTGTACTTTAATAATATAGGAACAGATTCTGGCTTTCTAAACAGTGTGAGTGGGATGCTATTTTCCTAGTAGTTTCATCAAAATAAATGAGTCTACTGGAGAATTATCTGCTAAAGAACAGGAGTAACTAAAGTATGCTCTCATCTATCATTTACATTTTATGAAAACAGAGGCAAAATATCTGCGGGAATCACTGGGGAGAGAAGAACAAAGCACCTGCATAAATGAGTACAGAACTGGCCTTGTCTGTAAACTTTCATTTCTGCATGTGTTTGGTTATTTTAGCTGCAGTTGTGGAGATACCGAATGAAGAGTAGATAGGTATAATTTACCAAAAAAAAATCTCTGTTCGCAAAATCAATTTATTCTAAGTCAATCGATAATTTCTCTTGAAAATTGAGTTTGATTAAGGTTTACACCTAGGCTTTAAATATCATTATTGTGATAAGAAGAGTTATGTACTTCCATTTGTTTAAAGAACATGCTTTTCCTCAGCAGCAGGATGCCTTACCAAGAGGTGATACAGAGTAAGGATGTCTGTTGTTAAGTATGTGTCTCAAGCAGTAGAACAGAGGGACTAAATAAATATTCTGAAGAAATTGGGGAAAGTGGGATTGGTTGTTGCAATTATTAAACTATAATACATTTGGGCAGTTTGGATGAGATTCATCTCACCTAAATTTGGTACTCTAAAACTTAGTTATTCAGTTAGAACTGGTCATATTAAAAGCTCTTTTTCCTCTGAGGACAGCCTTTAAAATATAGTTCATATTCTATGATAAGTAGTGTTAATTATTCTTTGGAGAAATCTTTCTATAGGTTTCTATAGGTAAACTAGATATACAGGAAGCCTGATTTAGTTTAGGCTAAATGAGTAACATCTATATAGTTAAAGTTGGTTGAGATGACTCGCACTCTATTAGATGCTTAGTGGTTGAACCACTAAAATTAAGTGTAGTCTTATAAGTCTTATAAAGGGAAATACTGAAAGGAATGAAGAATTGGAGATGCTGTCTCTCTGTTTAAAAAGTCTAAAAAGGATGACCTAGCAAAATATAAACTAGTTAGTTTGACATCACTCTCAAGTAAAATTATAACATAGTTAACAAAAAATTCAACTACCAAATAACATTACAATATGTAATTACACAGCTCTAAATGCAATTACAGTGAGTCAAAATGGGGATTTAAAGACGACAGGTCTTGTCACACAAACCTGTTTCTTTTTTCTTTGAGACAATTACAAGGCTAACTCATAAAGAGTACTGTGCTGATACTTTTACAGGTTTTTGCAAACATATTACCACATCATACTTCAAATAAAAATCCTCTTACACTAGGCGCAACCAGAAAGTTGTTACTATCATTTATCTGATCTGTGTACATCACTGGCATTTATAAAGAGCTTGCCTCTACCGTATATGAGTGTTACATTTTTTAACAGAACAAGACAAAAACAATCCTGTAAGGCAGATACTTCTCTGCTATTCTGAGAGTAAATACAGCCACTAATCACAGTACGAAGTCTCCTGCCCATGCTAGATTGAATCTTGACTATGAACTCAGAAAAAAATGACTAATTTATAGGTGTCACCCCCCAAGTATAATGGCTGACCTATAGTTTACCATTTATAGGAACAGTAGTTGACTCTACTTGCTCATCCCCATTAGCCACTTGTTTGTTTGTTTACTGGATACAAAATAACTTTTATCATCACTAACTCTTCTGAAAGCACCACACAACTCCTTTAGCAGTGAAGGAAACATACTTTTATTGCACACCTCACTCACTGACTACATTCTTTCCTAATATCTTTGTGTACTCTGCTTTTCCTTCTACAGGCTGATATATACGTTGTTCCTAGTCTTTCTTTGTCCATGTCTTCCTTACATATCCTAGCCTACAAAACACTAGGCCTATCAAGACATGGCACAGCATCGGTAGAGAACATTCAAATTGTCATGTTGATACTGTCAAAATAACTGATTAAATTTACACCATTTACTTGTCCTGGTGCTCTCATTCTAGCCTTAGTTAAATGGAAATATTTTGTATAATTTCTTTTCAGACAGTAATCTTAACGCTGGGTTTTGTTCTCATTACGGTTTTTATCAGGCAGCTGGAATTCTGATCACTTTCTGTATCCATTAAAATTTATTAGATAAGTGGATTAATTGTGTGCTAGTGTCTAGTCTCTTAAGATCTTTGTAGGAAGAATCAGCCAAAATGTCTCTGAACAAGGAGGTGTAAGCTGTTGTTGGGTATTATGGTTATTTTTTTTAAAACTTCATTTCTGAAGAATGTCAAGGTTTCAAAATAATGAGCATTTTCCTCCAGGCAATGTCTCGTTGAGGGCCATGTCACATCTGGCTGTCACAGTCACCATGTATTATTCCAGGTGATGGAAGATTACATGACTGAGCAACTGGTGGTAGCATTTTACATAGGGAATTTGGGGAAAGAAACAGTTCCTCTGAGTGTATGCAAGCAAATCTTTTCCTGTCCCTTAGGTCTGAAGTATATGTTCCCTAGAAAGGAACAAGAGTCTAAAATAAAAACAATAAAAACAGTGAGGTGCGCTAGTAGATTCTACAATTCTGTTTGCCCAAAGATTTTGGACTGATGAAAGACATAAAATATTCCTCCTTTTCTTCTTCTTATTTTTTTTTTCTGTTTGTTTGTTTTTGAATTTAGGAACGTAACTAAGTTTTTTTCTATAGGAGAATATAAAAATTGCACTCACTGAAATGCAGACTTGGGAAAACAGGCAAGTAAGAATTTCAAGCCCTTATTTTGTAAATATACATAAAAGCTAGGCACTCACCCATTTTCTTAACTAGACTTAAACCATAACTATTGTAGTAGGGTTCAAGAAATGTATGCACTGAATCATATTGCCAGGGAACAGGCGACAGATGGAAATCATCTTACACTGTATCTGAGTGAGTCACTCAAGACTTCTTAGTGGAAAATAGTGGATATTGGAAATCCATCCCTCAATAAAGCAGATATTTAAAAAAGGTCCAGTGATTCGTGCTCTAGAAATGCCTACATCTCTCCTTGACTAGAAAGGAATAGCGAAAAGGTATATGTGAAATGGGGCTATGTATAAAGTTAGGTGAGACGGATCCTACTACAGGGTGTTATGATGGCTTAAACTTATCCCAGAAAAGAGGGAAATTTTACTTTCACACACATTACCCATACACACATGGAAACCAAGGAGCCAAATTTATCCTCTCATTCTTTTACTGAGCCTAGCACATACTAAAATCCTAGTTTCAGTGAGAATTATTGGGAGTTTTATCAAACTGAAGAGAAAATGCTGAAGGCAAAAGAAGGAAAAATACATTTTTCCATTTCTCTTCTGCATTTCCTTTGAAAGTAGACATCCTAGTTGGAGTTAAGCCTTAGCACACTATTAGTTTTGGATAAGGCAAGGCAAAGCTTACACCTAAATTGGAGCTTATGTCTAAACACTGCAAAGGAAAACCTTTGCTTTGAATTTGTATAAATTTAGTGCTTAAAAGAGTATCTATTCCCACAGAGCAACTCTCAGTGAAGTAGTTTTCTATACACGCTTATGCCAGAGATATAAGCAATTTTACTTTGAAACTTTGAAATAAATATATGATGATCCTATTTATGAGCAAGCATATATCTATGACTTGCTTAATAGATCATTGTTTTCTGTGCTCTTGCCAAAATCTCTACTCCATTTACTTCCAAGCAAGCTTTCAAGCTTCCCCATCTACAATTACCACATATGCCTAATCGTGGAAAGACATTCAGACCTTGCAGCCATGTTGGTGTGTCATTGTCTTGGAGTCTACATGGCTGTAAAGAGTCCACATAGGATGTGTTTCTCCTGTGGGTATCCTGGAACATGTGTAAATGTCCCTTTGACAGCCTTAGAATTTGGTGCACAGCTCACCAACAAAGCAAAATAAATGCCTGCTGCAGGAGGAACCTGAGAACCTACCACGGGAGTTGTGGTAGGGCAGATACCTCAGAAGGACTCAAACAAGGCAGCACACCACTTAGAGATTCTTGCCTTCACCAGCAGCAAGAAATGGTGGTCGCCAGAAAAATGACTGAAATTATGCACCTTCCCAGGCCTCAGCAAAGAAGTCCCCACTTCTCCCCACTTTCTCATGCAGCTCTGAGCAGCAGTCAGCTCCAAAGCTGCATGGCTGCACCCCATCAGCGCTACACCTGAGCTGACTCAGCCAAACCCTGGGGGCTGGGGATGCACTCGGTGCCCTGACAGCACAGTAATGAAGAATGCCCCTTTTCATTTTCCTTTTATATAGAAGTGCGTCAGTTTTACACCCTGCTCTGAATACCTGTGTCCTTCACTGCACACAGTCTCTTGCTTTTTAGCTGCCAATTTCACAGGGATGCGGGAATAGAAACAGCCCCAGCACAAAGGGTGATGCCCTCCACCTATGCACCCCCAGATCAGAGGAGCTAGAGAGAAGGTGCTCCCTGACGGGCAACAAGGGTTGAGTCAGATGTCAGCACTGCAGAGGAAAAGCAAGAGAAGAGGAATAATAAGAGAGCTAAAATTCTTCCTGCCCCACTATGGATCATGTCTGGACTGTGTTCTCTAAGATTCCTTGGTCTCAGTGACGTCCCTCACAATACCATGAAATATGGAAGATGATGTAAAATAGGAATTTCATAAAGAGAAGCAACATCCCTCTATAATCCTAATCTTCAGCAATGTAGTAGGCACAATGTGTATATTGAGAAGGAGTGGTATCATACTTTGTCTTAATTAATACTGTCTACAGGCTGCAACAGAGTAATAATTAAATACAAATAAAAATCTGCCTTTGTGTAATGCTAGAGTTAATATTTTATGTACAGATTGCTAGGAGTGAAGAAGGAACAAAATGATACTATTTGTCTGCTAAATCAGAAAAGAATAGATCAATCCAGAGTATTTTATATGTAAAGAAAGAAAAATGTTGCTCACTAGATGGTAAAAATAGGATTCACATCATTAAAACAGTAGAAATAACCTAATATATAGTATAGATCATCTCACCGTAATTAAGGTATTTTTGAAAGGTAAGTAATATAGTCTTGTTCTGTCTTTGTTGGGAATTGTGTCGTTTTATGTACTGTCACTAGTGGGCACATGTTCCATGTTATGCTCCTGTAGCTTCAAATAAAATGTATGGCTAATACTGCATAAAGCTATTCAGCAAGTTTCAAAACTGCATCTATGTAAGAAGCAGTCTCCATATAGGAATTTATTGTGAATATTATGAATCACTGCCAATATTAGCAAGTCTTAAAGAGTCTCTGCTCTCAGTTAAATTACTCAGTCAGCTTAAAAAAAAAAAAAAAATCACCTTCTGAAGAGAAAACTTCCTGAAATCTCAGATGTCAGCATCTCCTGGCCCTCACTGTCTTCACATGTGCACTTTCCTGACCTCTGCTAAAGCCAGCCTTGTGCCTCTATCCACCAGTTATATTGACAGCTGCTCCAGTTTTATACTGTGTCTGGCAACCAGAGTGAATCTTTTTCTGGAGTAACTAATGCCACCGTCAGTTCAATGTCCAGGCCCCTCAAGGTCTTAGACTCTGTGGCGAAGGGATTTTTCATGTATGCTACAATGGCAGCTTTCTTCCATATGGACAGTTTGCTTTGACAGTACCATAAATAGAAGAGGTCCTGGTTTGCTATTTTTTTGTTGTTGTTGTTATTTTTTTTCCCCAGCACCTGCTGCTAGATTTTTAGGAATACGATTGTCATTTCCTTTTTTTCAAAATCTGGTCCCTCACATCTATGTACTACCTTATTTAACTTATTTAACATATTCCTTATTTAACTTAGCATCTTTGCTGCAATTTACACTATTTGTTCAGCAAAAGCTCAGCATTTCATCTATTTGTTAGCACTAAATTGTGCCAGCTGTAGAGCCACTAAATCTGTGCACATTCTAGTGACTACAATGTTTTGCATTCGTAAAATAGCCTCAGGATTGTTTCATTTGGTGCTGGAAAGATATAAGAAGGGCACACCGGCCAAGACAGAGGAGGCCTTTGACCTTCAGCTCCTCTGATACCTGCTTCTGTGTAGCTACTGAAGTGTTCTAATGCGTGTTTCTTGTCTCCCAGAAGTAAAAGAAAATACATTCTGAAACTCTCACTTTCCTTAATTGAAAATTACAGCATTGGAAGAGACATGTAACCCCTGCATCTCCAGCCCAATAGCGCAGTGGCTCCTCTTCTGGAATGGGGTTATCACAGGATGGAAATGTGGGGAGTAGTGCAACACTCACGCACTATTACATTGCTCTCACACCTGCTACACTGTGCTAATGTGCAAATTACTAGCCAAATGGCATTTTCAGGAAAACACCTGTAATTCCCACATTCAAGGAAAGATATATATTGGCCATTTTAGCGAGGACATCGCGTGGATCGACTGCAGCAAGGGTTCCTGGAAGGGAGGCAGACGAAGCCAACCCCTAAAACCCCCCCAAAAAACACAGTGCAGAGCTGTTTGGGTGAGACGTTGGTTACTATGGAAACACATGAGTACGGTCAAGAGGGTATTAGGGCTTCTCCCGCCCAAAAGGTGGCTCAGCTGAGGTGCATTTACACCAATGCACACAGTATGGGTAACAAACAGGAGGAGCTGGAGGTCACCATGCTAGTAGGAAACTACGATGTAGTTGCCATCACTGAAACTTGGTGGGATGATTCCCATGACTGGAGTGTGGCTGTTGATGGCTACAAACTGTTCAGAAGGGACAGGCGAGGAAGGAGGGGAGGAGAAGTTGCCCTCTATGTTAGGAAGAGGATAGATTGTGAAGAGCTGTGCCTGAGAAACAGCCATGACCAGGTTGAGAGCTTGTGGATGAAAATCAAGGATCGGTCCAGTAAAGGACACCTGGTGGTTGGGGTCTGCTACAGGCCACCTGATCAGGGGGAGTCTGTTGACGAGGCCTTCTTGCTTCAGCTGCAAGAACTGTCATGCTCACAAGCTCTTGTCCTGATGGGGGATTTCAACCACCCGGACATCTGCTGGGATAGTGGCACGGCAGGTTCCAGACAGTCCAGGAGATTCCTGGAGTCTGTTGAGGATAACTTCCTGGTCCAGGTAGTAGATGGACCGACCTGAGGTGAAGCCTTACTCGACCTGGTGCTCACTAACGCAGAAGAGAGCATTAGAGAGGTTAAGATTGGAGGCTGCCTGGGCTGTAGCGACCATGCCCTGGTGGAGTTTGTGATCTTGAGGAATATGGGTCTGGCAAAAAGCAGAGTCAGGACCCTGAACTTCAGGAGAGCTAACTTCCGCCTGCTCAAGGATTTACTGGCCAGGATCCCCTGGGAAACTGTCCTGAAGGACGTAGGAACGGAACAGAGCTGGCAGCTCTTTAAGGACACTCTTCTGAGAGCGCAAGAGCTCTCCATCCCCCAGCAGAAGAAATCGAGCAGAGGAGGCAGGCGACCGGCATGGCTGAGCAAGGACCTGCAGCTTAAACTGAGGGAAAAGAGGGAACTGTACAGGAAGTGGAAGCGGGGTTGTGTAGCCTGGGAGCAATACAGGGGTGCAGTTTGGATGTGTAGAGATGGGATCAGGAAAGCCAAGGCACAGATGGAGCTGAACTTGGCAAGGGATGTGAAGAATAACAAGAAGGGGTTCTACAGATACATAGGCAGGAGGAGACAGGCCAAGGAGAGTGTTCCCCCTCTGATAAACGAAAAGGGAGAACTGGCTTCCTCAGACGTGGAAAAAGCTGAGGTACTCAGTAAGTGCTTTGCCTCAGCCTTCACTGGTGGTCAAGTCTCCTATGTCTGTTGGGACCCTGAAACTCGAGGAGAGTGTGAGAGGAGCGGACTCCATCCCACTGTGATGGTGGAACAAGTCCGGGACCGCCTAATGAAACTGGATGTGTATAAGTCCATGGGGCCAGACAGTATACATCCCAGGGTGCTGAGAGAGATGGCTGATGTGGTTGCCAAGCCGCTCTCCATCATATTTGAAAAATCATGGCTAAAGTACAAGAATAATTTAAAATTAAGAAAAAAAAAAATAGAAGCCACAGAGAAAGGAAGTGGGATAAGGCAATGGGAATTGCTAAAATATTTGTATATGACATTACAATGCCCTCAGAAAACGTTTGTGATGTTACTGAAATTGAACAGGCAATTTGAGAGCTTCCCTCCCAAAGCTGCTGGAAAAGAGACTGAAAATCTGAAGAACTGAATTCTGATCACGGTATTCTTATATTGGCAAAGAATTTGGTATTGCCTTTTCTGTGCACCCAAATTGCTTACAGCATCAGAAATACTAGCACAAGAACCTTCATCTTCATCTTAGCTGCTTTTTTCTTCCCAAATGTTATGGAGTTCTTTGAAAACTATAACAGAGTGTACCAGGAAGAGGGGAAAGGAGTCAAAAAAATTTGCTTGTTAGAGATCAGTATCTAATATCCAAACAGCCTGACCTTGTAAAAGAGAGAAAGGGAGAGAGACGTCATGCTTATCTTCCATTCTTCTGCATCTCAAAACCCATCTATCACCTGTACTGAAGTCATAAAACTGCTCTTAATGATTTAACAGCCAGAAAAAAAAAAAAATCCCACTCCCACTCACATTATGTGTGGTAAAAAGCCTGCATAACTTGTCTCATTGTGTTTTGGCATATAAAGAAGAAATTATATCCTATCTTTATTATGAATGCTGGATTCAGTGATATTCTGATGATATTCTTCTCTAAAAGTGGATTTTTCAGTAGTTAACCAATAATAAATATTGAAAATCTCTCACTGACATTCTGGAACAGCAAAATCTCACTAATCTACATGAATGATCAAGGGGATCAAATTATTGAATAACTGAACAAACATATGAACAAAACAAGGTAATGTATAACCACAGTTATTTGTTTATTTATTTGTTGAGAACAGTTTTGTTCCTTATACAATGATTTGTAATAAAAAAGACAAATAGAATTATTTTTATTTACTTATTTTGGCAAAATATATTCACAGTGGCAGATGCCAATCTGTTAAAATGCAAACATTCTGTAGAAACATCTGAACTCAGAAAGAAAAACATTTATGGAGAAAAACTGTACATCTTTCTAGCTCTTTGGCATCCTACAAAAGGTTACACTGATCTATTCAAACTGGTGTCAGGCAGAAATGCTGGGTTTATCTCCAGATAAACTGGCATTTCTATACACCAGGATTCAGTATTATCCAAATATTAGTTTGAGTTCCAAGAGCAGTACAGCTGTGTTTGCCCAAACTTCTGCTCACCCAACTTAGCCCAGGGAACACCGAGGGCCATACCTGTAGTCCCCCAAAGCTCTAATCTAAAAACTATAGTTCAGGATACTTTTTCCAAATAAACAGCTAGAAATACGCATTTTTTTAATTCCTGAAATGATAGAAAACCTGAATTTCTTTAATGTGCCAGTAGTCTAAACTTGCTCCCTTAGGAGTGTCCGTGACTTCACCAGCTGGACAGAGACGAATCTCTTGGAGAACACCACAGCTCCCCTCTGGCATCAAGCCACTGTGTTACCTTTCAGACAAGTTAATTAATGGAAAGATATCTTCCAGAGGGATTTGAGGAAGGAAGCTAGAAGAAAACTCACTTTTATGTAAAAATGATTTATGCAAAGTGCAAGTAAGTAAAATTTTGCTTTAACACTTCTTCCCAAGATATGATTGCTAATCTGGCATGATAGTGAAAAGGCAAAATAGAGACTTCATGTGTGAAAATAGTAAGATAGAATATGATAATTAAATACAAATGTTGAGCTGCTATGATCACTGTGTAGCTATCTGTAAAATGAGTGCACTACTGACCTTACCGGCTCTTCTAGCAGGTCTACCATAAACCTATGCTGATTCACAGCCAAAAAAAGGGAAATTGTCTGCAGAAGTTGTGCCTCTGGAAACTGAGCAGGAAGATAACTGGGGGAAGCCTACGCAGATGGACAGGGAGTGACCATGGCTTCTCTCTCCTGTGCCCTAGCACAGGAAGCAAACAGCTGCACCTGTACAAGGCAGCACAGCAGTGACTGGGAGCAGACAGGGTTGTGCCAGTCTGGCAGACAGGAGTGGGGTGCCTCACCCTCATGTAGCCTGCAAAGTGACGCAAAAAAGCTTACCTCTGTCTGCACCTGTGCTTATGGGTCTGTCTATTTCCTTATCTAAAGAGACTTGGGAAAAGCTCGCTACATCCTTGGAAACACGGGCCCAGCCCAGCTCAGCTTGTGCTGGCAGCACTCTCCAGCAGGGGTTTCTCCGCCAGGTGACAGTTCCCCATCGGCCAGAGCTGTGGGCTCCCAGCCAGCACAGCAGGGCTTCACAGCCTGAGGAAAGAGCTCCTGTGCATGGGAGGGCTTCACAGAGCTCCAGCAGAGAGAAATTAGTGTGCTTTAACCTCACGCCCCTCCCTTCTTTATTAAATGGGACATATGCACAGACTGTAAATAAAAGAATTCACCGGGGAAATTACTTTCTGTGTCACTAACTTTTCTACAGCCTCGCTTTCCAGAGGCCTGAAAAGACTGGTACTGAGCAAACAGGAAAAAACAATTAACCTCCCTGCCCTCCCAATTGATCAGCTGTGACCATCCTCCCTTTTCTCTGGCTAGGAGGAATAGGTTTGTGAAACGACTTTCTTATAGTTTGCTGCTGGTTGCTGCATGGGAAATGATGAGAACTACCGATGCAGAAAGAGCTTGTAATTAACGATCTGAGATCTTCAAAAAGCCAAGCCAAAGGGTCAGAGATGCGAACTCAGCTCTTAGCATGTGCCCAGTAAAAATGACCAGCTTAGGGACAGAGCCCAGCATCCCACTGGCAACAGTCTGCTCTGGCAGGATTTAGCCCTTAGTCATAAAATATTTTGCATGCATAAAATCTCTTGCAATGCTAAAATGAAACAGTTTGAACAAATGTAGGTTTGTGTTTCTAGTGACCCAGCAGCATAGCTTTATAGATATTCACGAGTAATATGTGATGCACATCTGCCTTCATACACCTTTTAACATTACTTATGAAAGTGAGGGTGCAACTGGTTCCAAACTTCTGTTAAAAATAATCCTCTCCAGATGTCACGGATCTCTCAGTATTCAGAAAAAAATAGGATATTTTTGTTCCAAACCTTCTGAAGATTTTGACCAATGAATTGTGGAAAAGGTTGGAAAGTATTTTATAATAAGTAAGTGTTCCATATGAAATCTGATGCTCTTTCACTGATGGTTATGTGCTATGCCCTAGGCTGATCTGCTGTATATCGTCTTAATTATAAAACCAACAAGAATGATAGCTCCATTCCTCCAATACTGCCTTTGCAGTTCACATGAATCTTTTGCACACAGTTTATAGCCAGGGAAAAGGCAGAAGAGATCGGAGGTCATACAAACAGCTGTGATGCCAGTGGGGTTTTGCTCAGTATGTCCCACATCTCACAGATGGTGATGACACTAAGGGGGTTTTGAAGGGTAAAGGCTGCTGAAGTGAAGAAGGAAATGAAGACTTGCTTGGGTTCACAGGTGGTGAAGCTTTCTGGAAGCAGAAGGGGTAACCATGGCAAGCAAGAGGCTTAGCCATGACCACAGAGATTGCTTTCCTGAGGGTATACCACAGGTCATGTCTGCAGATCTGAGGGAAATGGTCTTGGAGAAAAGAGACAAGGGGACTGCTGATTTGGATGATTTGGTATCGAGGTTGTGTGGTTGTGTGTCAATCAGGGCAGGGACACAGGAACCCAATTCCTATACTATTCCAATGAAAACAGGACAGGTGGCCTGCCTACTAGATCCCAGGGACTGTGGAGGCCAGAGCAACCCCACAGGTTACCCCTGCTGAAAGTTGGCTCTGCGGAAGACAACTGTTTTTATTTTGCTATTGACTGGCCTGGACATTTTAATTCTAGTTTGTCTCTCACTCATTGAGTTTCTAAGACTGCGTTCAGTCTGCACTTGATCGCGCTGTGTCTGTGGTGCTTGGGGTTTTACTTCAGAAGTTGCCAACCTTGATAGAAGATAGGTTGGTGTTCCCTGAAAATCAGAACAAAATTACTGTTCTTCTTCTTTACAATTGAGACTGATCAAAATGACTAACATTTTACAGACTGTGTTTATTGGCCTTTTTTTTACATTTTCCCTTGAGTAACTCTTGAGTGTCTTATTTCTTTCTTCCAATCTCTTTCTTCATAGCTGTTTTAGTCTGCACTCTTTGGACTGGTGCACCTGCTAAGTCACTTGTGTTGCTACCCAGCAGGACTTGAGTATATAATGTTCAAGATAAGATGGAGCCCAGTATTACTAATCTTAAATGATCTGCTATATAGGTATTTATCTCATCACGAACAATTACTCCAGAGCCTTTTGACAGACCTAGCAGAACTAGTAGTTCAGCGGTAGGTCATAGTTATTGGGGACCTATATGAAAAAAATGCAACAAGAGGAAATCGCTAAAAATACATAATATGGAAACCTAGTGGTTCTTTAGCAGACATGCTGGTTCACCCACAGCTGGCTCTCACCAGAACTTCAGAGAATGAACAAATACACAATTTACAAATAAGACTCTCCAGAGGGAACTTGAGGAATTCAGCTACCCAGCTAGCGTTCATAGGGCTTGGGTGGAACACAGCTGAACCAAAGCCTTTTGCAGACACAGAGCTGAACAAGGCAGACAAACTCTCCCTAGAGGAGAGTGACAATAACTGTGAAGCACGAGCAATAAACACAAACACAGCCTGGTGAAGAGGTCAACAATACCCATCAAGGCCCTGGGAACAGCACCAGGATTCAATACTCATCCACCCTATGTCAGCTGGTGCTGCAAAGTGCAGAGGGAAGCCTTTTGATGTGAGATATTACTCTGATGGGTATGTTATTTGTGATAAGCAAGGCACTTTGGCTATACTGCTTTGGCTTTTACATAAGAAAAAACATTTATTTCTCTCCCCCTTGCTCCCAATACAGAACAAGGATAAAAATTATTCTTTTTTGGATTTGATCCTTGGTGAGTTAGAATTAATTATAATAACAATTGCAACACTGGAATTGTAGTCCCAAATTACAGGAAACAGGAAGGACAAAGGAAGTTGTAATCCCAATTCTGTGCAG
>VXAA01005715.1:44377-185087 GCA_013399115.1 Anseranas semipalmata | reverse complement strand
GCGCCGGGGCTTCTGCCTTCCCCGGCACACAGGCACATATTGTTGGATGCGCTGGAATAGCAACTGCTGCCGCGAATAGGAGAGGGCTTGTTCAGGCAGAGCTGCTCGGTGGGGGCCTACAGGAAAGGGAGCTCTTGCCCTAGGCTGGACACCGGCATCGATGCACAGGCAAAGTCACACGCAGATCTGTAGTAAGACTTTTCGTTGGCGTTGGTGCGTTTTCATCCTGTACGATGTAACGCCTTGTCTGGGCTGGGGACGATGGGTGAAGGGCTGGGGCAGTGGTGTGAAGTCAGTCATACTTGGCTGCGCTATATTTGAAACCTGTTCCGTGTGAATTTGTGTTTCTTCCTTGATCCCCCAAGGTTTGTTTGCAGACGCTGGCAGCACCTTGTCAAAATCTGCCAAGCCCAGGATATGCCTCCTGCTCTGCGCGCCAGGGCCATTCAGATAAGGGATGTTTGGAAGGTGGTGCCCCAAGTTATATTAACAAAAGCGAGCCCTGGCCTGGGAACGGGAACCTGCTCAGTCCTTGTTGCTTTGACAAAACAGGCTGGTCCTATTTGAACAACTTTCACGTCCCTTATTGAAGACCTCAAGGTCCTCTCCGCGGTTCCTCCCTTTGAGGCTGTGTCTTGGCCACGGGAGGAGCCGTGCCTGGGCCGTGCCCGGCTGGGGTGCGTGCTGCCCGCGCTCTGCCCGGCCGCGCTGGGGCTCTGCCGGCCGGCAGTGCAGGAGCCGAGGAGCAGCCCTGCTCCGCGCCCGGCGCCGCGGCGTGTGCGACCACCCGGAGCAGCAGCGCTTGCGAGCTGACTGGGGGCCTTTTTATATTGAAACGCAAAGCAAAGGTCCACACTTCTATCCCTAGTTCATACAGAAATAGAATTAACATCCTGTGATGCCTGGCTGTACATTTCCTGCTAAACTTTCCTCTGTTGCTCCTGAATAGTAAAGCTGTGATTAAAAAGTCATCTGCGTTTGCAGTGGAACCTAAGGGCGAACTGAGGCACCGAAACTGGAAGAATTTCCCGAGGTTGCAGAGCAGGTCAGCGACGGAGCCAGGGCAGGCACAACTCAGGCAGCGTCCCCTGCTCTGTGCCACACGCTGCTTCTTCGGCGGGTGGGGGGAGCAGAGCTGCTGAAGTCCCTGGCAAGACGTACAGCTCCTCAGCTCTGCTTCGCCCAGCTTGTTTTCTTGGCAAAATAATCTTTAGAAAAACCCAAGTGTGTATGCTCTTTTCCTCCTGTTTAAATTATGCATGACTTGCATGGTTAATAAAGCAGAAAACATAAGTGTTCAGAACATGATGGTTATCCTTTCACCGAACTTCAAATTACAAGAGAATAAATGCCTAAATGAGAAGGCCGACGTGGGCACAGAGTGTTTTTAAGCAGATGAGTGGCATCTCCTCAGAAATGTGGGAGTTTCGTGAGACTGGAGAGCAGATTTTCCCAGTGCCGAACTGCCCTGGCCAGGGGCTCGCCAGGTGCTGGGCTCAGACGCTGACATGCGGTGTCCCCAGGGTCCCCGAGCACTGCCACTGCCACTGGGTGGGTGCCGGAGGGGTGCCTGGGGAGCAGGACGGACCCTGCCAGCGCTGCCGGAGCAACGGACCGGCATGGGGGACTGCAGGGAATGATTGCATCCTGCATCCCAGCCGGCACCTTCCGGCTCTGGGATGCTGTTCCCAAAACACACGGGTCACCATAGTAACAGGGGAGCCGCCACTCAGGGGTGCAGGGCGGTCCCCCTGAGCAGCCCCCTCTGCAGCACGGGTTCCCCTGGGCCACGGGGACAGGTTTTACCCACTCCTTGCAGAGCTTTTAGCCATTTTTCCAGGACTTTACCTGCCGTGAGCCCACGAGCTGGAAATAAGCAGGGCAGGTACCGAGCACAAGTTTTGCACATGTGTAAAACCCAGGCGTGTCATAGTGGGGGCAATGTCCGTCCCTCTGTGCACCCCCTCACTGTGCTCGCAACAGCTCCTAGGCTGGAAAGGGCAGAACATCCCCCTGCAGACGCAGGTAACGTTAGGACCACTATAAATGCTTCCTAAAGGCAAAGGATCACAAACGCAATGAGCATCCACAGTGCTCGGATACACGAGGAGCTCCCCGGGGCTCTGCCCCAAATTGGGGTGTGGGATGAACGTGCCCAGTGCTGGAAGTGGCCATGGCTACGGGAACAACCAGGCTTTTCATAGTGAAGTAATGTGGAAGCATGGGTATTTATTATGTTAAATGTCAGACAGATTGTCCTGGTTCCTTGTGCCAACCTGGAAATGTTATCCAGCGGAGTCGATTTTTAGAGCATTTGTGCGTTTTAATAAAGAAGCAGGTTTGAGAACGGGGAAGCCGAAACCTGGAGCTGCGCCTCCCACACCCGCCGGCAGCTCGATGCGGGTCTGGTGAAGCGCTGCGTGTCCCCGGGGAGGGCACGCGGGGTCACACGGCCTCAGGAAAGCTCTCCCAGCACCTCCGGCTGCTTCTTTATAATGATGATGATTATTTTGTGGTGCGCTCGGCTCCCGGATTAATGTTGCTGGCTTCAGGCCAGGAGTGCCTGCATGCTGATGCTGACCTTGCCTTTCCCTAATGCTTGCCTGGTCGAACAAGTGGATTGAAAGGATGAAAGAAGGGAGGGAAGGAGGGAGGGAAAAAAGAAAACACAGTTAAAGCAAGAGTGTTTTCCCCAGTATAAAGGCCAGTTGGCTGGTTCGGCCAGCGAGGGCAGCCCGTGGGTCACCAGCCCCAGATGTCACCAGCGGCGTGGGGACAGAGGGCATTTCCGCGGCACTGCCCGGCTCGGCTGGCCGTGAATGCGGTCGTTGTGTGGGCTGGTCTAACCCCGCACAATTCTGGACATTGTGCGAGGGAAGCGCGGCAGCCCTGGGAACAGGGGAGGAATTATGCGGTGCCGCAGGGGCCGGCGTTTCTGAGCAGCTGTGCGCTCCTCGCTGCCGGCTCCAGGAGGTTTTGCAGGAGCCAACTGATCGGTGAGAGCTTTAACTCTTAACTGAGCCCCAGAGAGGCATCTCCTCCTCTCTCGCACGCTGCAGATGTTTACGCTGGGATTTCGGGGCTGAGATGGGCTGTGATGAATGGCAGCTCCAGCAGCTAACCCTCGGAGCACGGAGAGGCGCGGAAGTGGCCATCGCTCCCCTTGCTGGCGGCCGAGCAGCCGGGATCGAAGCTGTGCCCGCGCTTCTTGGATGTGCCGCAGGTAAGGGGCCGTGCAGCATCCCGCAGCGTGGATCTGTGCCTTCGGGGCTCTGGTTTTGCCCTAGGACGCAGCAAATTGGGGTCGAGGGGTGCAAATGGATAGAAGAGTAAAAATGCTCCATATTAAAAGTGTGGGGGAAGGACGGCAATGGAGATTAAACCGTGTTGGTCCTGACTCCAGTGCTGGGCTGAACCAGTGGAGAAACGTCCATCAGGTTTTGCGTGTCCCAGGACGTGTGACAGCTCTGGGTGATCCCCCCGGCATGCAGCCAGTTCTCTCCGTGCTGTGCTGAACGGCATCGCTGCCTCTCGCCCTCCCAGGGGCAGCTGATGCTCTTGGCACATTTGGTCGAAGAGTTGCCTTTGAGTCCACGTGAGGGAGATTTGGAGGAAATCTGGTGGCAAGGAAACAGTCTTTAAGCAAATAAAACAAAAGCTCTCCTGGCTCGGAAGAGCAAAATCCAGTTTAATTAGAATCAGTCAGATGAAGTGCTGGGGAGGAAGGAAGCAGATGAATGATTAAAGCTCAGTTCTGTGTCGTTCAGCCTGCTCGACGTTTTCTGGGACCTCCTTTGGGTAAGGGCTGAGCTGCTCTCTCTGCATGCATTGCGGCGCCAGCCTATATAGGCACATACGTGCACGCATACTCTGGTAGGGCACCATCTCTTCTGCAGCATATCCCCTGCCTCCAGAGGCTACAGGGGACAGCCCCCGTGCCGGGACGCAGCCTGCCCTGGGCCATGCAGGGGCCGGTGCGAGCGGGGAGGATGCTGCTTGCCTCCCCCGCCAGGTCCTGCTGTTTTCCCTCTATAATCGTGCTATTTCTGTGGCAGGTGGGGGCTTACTGTGCAGGGTGCCAACTGCCCTTTCGGCGTGGGACAGGAGGGACACGCTGAGAGCAGGCCATGCCACCTGCCCTGTGGCCGCTGTGTTCCCCATGGGCGTAACCTGGCTCCCACAGCCTGAGGAAGGAGGAGGAAAAGCCCCCATCACCCCCCGCCATGCCAAACCTCGGGGCAGCATCCACACATTTCCCACCTTTTCTTAAACCTGGAAAAGGCTCTTTTGGGGGGAAAGGGTTTTCTGAAGATGGATGTCCAAGGCAAGGCAGCTCCCTCGGTCCCCACGACCTGGCACGCATTCAGTGTCTGCGGTACAGCCGCGTGTTGCTGGATGGAAGAGCACTCACTCGTAGCCACGTTGTGTCCTCACGACTTGCTCCCTGTTAGAACCTCCTGTTTAGCTCTTTACAGCCCCTCTTTCCAGTTTTGCATTACGTCTGGATCCGGCTGAATTATTTCCTGCCATTGCTGTAAATAATGGCCTGGCTAAATATAACTGCAAATGGAGGGAGGTCGCTTTGCTGCACTCAGCTAGGGCTTTCTGGGAAGGAGGACTTCCTTTTGAGATGCAGGAGCAGACTGGTGGCCAAGCCTGGGAGATGCCTCCTCACATGACTGCTTCTTGCATCCATGGAAGGCTGAAGAACCACGTGGTTGCCTTGAACCTCGCAGGCCCACATCGCTCTTGGCAGCATTCAGCTTGATTTTGGCATCTGTTTGCCCCAATTGCTTGTTGCCAGCATATCTGGGTACCAGGAAGGTTTGTGATCTGGAAAACAGCTCTTGTGAGGAGGGCCTGGAGATGCTCCATGAGCTGAGGTGGTTAAGACTGACTGAGGCAGTTAAAAAAGGAGAGAAATGCATGGTGTAATTAGTTCAGGAAGGAAGAGGCAGGCGCTGGTGAAGAGCTAGCTCCAAGCAGCCACCTAAGGTGTTGGAGGAGCCAGCTGCAATCATCTGAAGTTAGCAAAGCCCACAGTGAAAATAAAGATTAGTTTTTTAACAGCTGGGGTAATTAGCTGTTGGAGCAGCTCACCGAGAGATGTGCCGGACTCCCTGATGTCAAACGCCTTTAATATACAATCAAATGTTTCTTCTTAAACTGGCGAGCTTAATATAGGTGGGGATTGCTAAGGGAAATCTCTGGCTGGTGGATGTGTGGGAGGTCAGCCCAGATGAGACCCGCTGTCTTTCCTGGCCCCAAGCTCTAGGAACCAGTTAATCTATTTTTAATATATCAAAGCAATGATCGGAGTAATATATGTTACTTAGCAAATGATCTGGACTTTAATTATGTTATTAATACATTACATGATTAAAACACTCTGTACCCTTCGGAGTGCGGTGCATGAAATACGCTGGTGGGTAACTCTCAGCGTAGGCAGGGAGGAGGGGACGGGAGGGGACCGAGCCCCCTGCACTCGGGGCCGCGCTGGTAACGCCTGCAGCACCGCTCCCCGTGGGCTGCCCGGCTTGCTCTGGGCCACGCGCCTTGCTGGGGCCCGGCGGGCACTGCTCCGGGGGCTGCAGGCAGGCTTTGGCAGGCGGGTTTTGGCAGGCAGGCTTTGGCAGGCAGTCCCTGCATGCTGGTGCGCCCCAGTCCTGCCGGCATCAGAGTGGGAAAGGTACGGGGGTGCCACCGGGCCCGGGGCAAGGGCTGCCACGCTCTGTCCTTCTGAACCGTGGGAGGATAGTTATTAACTAAAAACAGGGCGAGCAAATGCGAGCTGTGTTCCAGCGCAGCTTCTCCCTGTAGCCTGCTGGCAGGACAGGCCCACGGCAGCAGGAATGTTTTCTGCCGGGAGGCAGGAGCAGCTGGGGGAGCGGAGGGATGGCCGTGGCGGCATGGGGAGGGCAGCATGGTGCCCGGCCGGAGGTGAGGGATGCGGTCTGGCCCGGTCCTCCAGGCCCCCCGCTGCTCCCCGGGCTTTCCCCAGGCAGCTGGGTGATGCCCGGCAGTGTGTCGTGGAGGAGAGGTTCAGGAAGCTAGCTGTAACTTCTGGGCCGATAAAACACCCTCCTGCAGCTGTTATTGGGCTGGTTTGATCTCCTCCAGTCCTTGCAGTGCTCTTCAAGAGCCCGTGATGGGGAGCCTCCTGTACACAGGCTGCTAGCAAGTGTGGGAGCCCAGAGCGGCTATATCCCGGCTGTCGGTGTGTGTTTGCAGAAAGCTCGGTGTCATGGGGGTGGGACATGTTAGAGGTGGCACTGGGGCTTTGGTGGGGCATTGGTGAGCTCCTGCTTACAGGCTGGAGCTGGTTTACACATTGCTGCTGCTAGCTGATGCCTTGCTTTGTAGCATGGAAATCATTTGGGCAATGTCATTAAATTAATGAGTTCCTGTGTGAGAATAGCTTCCTAGAAAATCCTAGTTTCCATTCGAAATGATTGAAATGGCCAAAGGGGGATGCAGACCCTGTCTGCAAAGGAGCAGGCTCTGCTGCGCACCCTGTGTTCCCCGCCCGAACTGTGGTCACCTGCCCCGAGGCCACCCTCAGCGGGGCGCGTGGTCCCGGTGACGAGGGAGGTGACACTGTGGCCCCGGGGCGCGGAGGGGCTGTGCCTGGGCCCCTGCTGACGGCACGTGTGGGGGTGAGGGGGTGCATGGCCCCTCACATGGGGCTTGTGCAGCCCAATGCCAGCCTGGAACTTAGGGCTTATAACGTCTCAGCCATCTCCTGCACAATGGGAGAGGTGCTCTGGGACCAGCACCCTCATGCCAGGGGGCTCGCTGGTGGCACTGACGCCCGTTTTAGTGCAAACCTTTCTGAAGTGGTGAAGGTAAAAGCTGTCTGTCCTCGATGCACCAACCTGGGAGCCTTCAGTCCTCAGGAGAGAGCCAGAAAAGGT
The DNA here is from genome assembly GCA_013399115.1 of Anseranas semipalmata. NCBI lineage: Eukaryota > Metazoa > Chordata > Aves > Anseriformes > Anseranatidae > Anseranas > Anseranas semipalmata. Next base: position 178,173 of record VXAA01005715.1, on the reverse strand, counting down.
TCGCCATCACCTTGAACGTGAAGCTGCTGAGACTTTTATTCCTTGCATCGCTTCACTGACTGATTCTGGCTTGTGGACTACAGATTTGTGAGACAGGGATCAGAGAGGGAGGGAGATAAAAGCCTTACAGTGAGCCAGCCACCGAGCACTCACTCAGCCATTTCAGCGGGTGCACTGCAATGCCAAATTCAGATCTGGAAATGGACAGGAGCTGTGTCTGCTCCACCTGCACTCGGGGCAAGGCGCGTGCGTTCTGCAGCGCCGTTCCCGATGGCGTCCTTATACACACAGCAGTTTTTGCTGTTAATAATTGGGTTAATGTTCCTGTTTCCTGTCTCATTTCTCAAACTGGAGTTAAACCTTTTTGGTGCAGTTCTTTTATGCATATTTGAGCCTGGGGAAGTTTAATGTTGAACTTGAAAGTATTTTCCCTACTAGAGAGGTGACATGACAAGATGTTATTGGAGCTATAATGCTTTGCAGTCCTTCACAAGCAGTCTGGGAGGAAGTTTTTAGAAATATTGTTAATTTTAGCTATCTCTTCTTCATGCAATTTCTTGAGAAGCTTCTTCTACTGCCTCTATGTTGCAATGGTCAGTGCTTCCGCAGGCGTTATGCAGCTTTGTTCCATCAAGGCAGCAGAAGACCCTGACCCTGCTGGGATGGGGACCTGGATTTCCACATGGGGTGACTTCTTCCCTGGTCCATCTCTGCTTTCTCGAAATTTGTTAGGTCTGACGCAAGCCTGACAGGCTTCCAGGTCCCTCCTGCCACCGTCTCGCTTTTTTAAGCCACCGTGATTACATCTGCATGGATTTGTGCTCTCACTGGTTTTCTCCCTTTCCTGGAGTTGTCCTTTCCTGTTACGCCAGCGCTGATTTGCGGAGCTACCTTGACACAGTTGTACAATAACCTACTTCTGGGGAATAAAAATTCAGCTCAAGCGCTCCTTCTGCAGCGACGTGTGGTCACCGCCTTTGTTACAGAGATTAAGATTATATGTTCCCTGAGCACAATTGCAATGATTTGGCAGTTGAAGTCACTCTTTTCAATTGCTTAATCATTTACACACTAGTTCGCTCCAGCTCCAACTCCTTGAACACTGACCTTAGCATTTCATTAACGTTGTGTTGTACATTGGTCGGTAAGAAAAGCACATGCAGGGATCGTGTACTGTAAAGTGGAATCGTGCCATTGCACCATGCTGGGTGCTTGAACTAGTGCTAGCTGTTAAAACATGCTTGATGGGATTGAAGCAATGGAGAGAGCTGGGGCAATTTGCATGCTGTGCCTGGACTAACTCAGCTGTTCGGAGAAAGGTGCACCAGTCTGATGGACTGATTAAATGACATGTCATTGGGATAACGTTTGTAGCAACAATGCACACACTTCACCCAGCCCCTCCTGCCTTAACAGCCCTTTATCTTGTAAACGTGACCCCTTCTTTAGGGAAATGATTTGCACTGTCATCAGTGGTACTTAATAGAAGAAGAAGCTAGATACCTGAGAAACTAAAGGACTTCCCCAAGAGTCAAAAAAAAAAAAAAAAAATCCCCTAAGACAAAAAAAAAAAAAAAAAACTCCTTACCATCCCACCTGTGCAATGGCAGCTCTTTGCAGCTGGCAAGGGGAGGAACGTGTGAGCGAGGGAAGGAGAGGGACAGCAGGAGAGAGGTGATGGTGCTGGTTCCCTCCCATGCCCCCATCCTTCCCATCCGCCACCAAAGCGCCCAGCTCTGTCATGTCATTGCCATCCCGGGCATGCCACCAGCTATGCCCTGAGCTGCAACCTTGCAGGTCACTACAGCTCGATGATTACGAATTAGCAACTAGACGGATATTTCCTGGTGGAAGGAGCTGAAGGAATTGGATGCTGCGTCAGGCTGCCCGCCTGATTAATAGCTGTTTTTCTGGAGGTGGAGTTACTCGGCTCTTCTGGGTGTTGGGTTGTTATTTTTCCCTTTTGTTTTGCATTATATTGACAGAATATAAAGCAATAAGGCGGGCTTGGCAGCATTGCTCAGCAAGGGTCAGAGCAATGACAGCGCTGCCACAGTAGGTGTTTTAGCCCCAGTTTTACCCTAGCATTCAGTTTTGCCCTAGCATTCAGTTTTGCTCTAGCATTCAGTCCCCTCAAATGATGCGGTGAAGTCCTTCCTTGCAAGCCTCGTGCTGTACTTCCTGCAGCAGAGACATGAGATGCAGACATGGGACAAACATCACAGCTTCCTGCAGCTGACACCATCCCAGGCACCCAGCTGCCATTTACAGCCCGTTGGTTCTGTTGCCAGCTGGGGCTGTTCCCCACACCCCATTTTTCCCCTTTCCCCAAATGACTGCCACGTAGTGCAGAAGAGAACTTCGTAAATCAGCCGCTTTCCTGCAGCCTCCCCCCAGATGGAGCAAAGCCTCACTTTTAGCTCTGCACATAAACAAAGCTGCCAATACAAAGTCAGCCATGGAGCTGTTTCCAAGGGGCACGTCTGCACCCCCACAGCTGTAATTAATTGTGATCGTTATTTAAAGCGAGGCCAGGCTACTGGCTGGCTTCTCTTCCCACGGGGGCTGTGAGCAGGCTTGGAGTGAGCTGGCAAAGCTTGGGTGCTCCAGTTGCTCTCCTCTTACAAATGTGAGTTTTTCCTCTTCTTTCATTAAAATGGTTCCTTTGCCTGTGGGGGAAGGAAAAGGTGTTGGGGGGAAGCCAGTACTTTCTCAGCTGTTCTGTATAAGTGGGTTAGGACATGGCTGCGGAGGTGGCTTCTTTTCTGTGTTGCTTGGTTCTTCTATGGGCTCTGAATAAAGCTCCTAGAGCTGCTCTGTGGGCCTGTGGAGAGGCTCTGGTCCCAGCACTATGTGCCTCTGGGCCTGATCTGCCACGCACTCTGGCGGGTTATCCTGTGTGGTGTTTGACTGGATCCCAGCAAGGAGGAGAGAAAAAGGATACTGTAAGGAGAGGTGGCTCTCTGGGATGTGCCTGGTCTCAGCTCACTTAGGTTGGACCTGGGACAAGGAGAAGTACATGCCTCTGTAACTTCCAAGAGCTGCAGGAGTTACCCCAGGTGATCAGAGTGTTTTGACAAAGTAGAAATGTGCTGGAGCTTGTTTTGATTTGTGGCTTTTTTTTTTTTAACCTGCATAAGTGCTTTCATATCAAGCAGAAAAGAATTTTGAAGCAGACATTTCAAACTGAAAAAACTTGAACTGTTTCACTTAAAAAAAAGAGTCAAAATATTTAAATGTTTTCCAATTATTCAAAAATGCTGTCAGGAATTTGTGGGATGTGTCAGGCTTTGGAATTCACATTTTTTTGGTGGGGAAAAAGGTTTGTGGGGAGGGGGAGGAAGGAGTGTCCCACCTGAGCTTGCATAGTGGTGAACCATGTCTTGTATGCTGTGTCCTACATCTTAGATCAATGAGAAATGAGCTGATCTCCAACCATGTGCAAAAAAACCCTGCCTTCCAGTAATTTCTCCTCTCTTAATATGTTTGTACATGCAGTGTTGTACTGACATGTGAAGTGACTTATTTTAAGTAAGTCTTTTTTAACTACTAGGCTGTTTTTTTGCAGGTAAAGGTCTGGTCTAACTCATGGCACCAACCAGGTTTTGTGTAGCTCACAGTGTCTTCTTGTATTGCAACACCCATTAATTGATTATCACTTAATTCATTGTATGTGACCATAAATGCTAATGGAGATGTTGAATGAACAAATGCTTGCAGTGGCCCTTCATGACCAGAAGCTGGGATGCCTTTGTCAGTAGAAGATGGGACTGAAATGATTAACATATACAAGTGATTTTTTTCCATAGTCATTAGGAGTGACAATTCATGTTGGTATTGATGCCTTTTTGGGCTGCTGTGAACATTCAGCTGGTGCCTGCTCTTAGCCAGGCATGTAGTTCCATGTAGACTGAAGATCTGCTTTGTAATCTGTGGTTAACCAAGTCCAAGAGCTTTTCACTTGTAAGCTGTGAGTGTTCATCTTCCTTCGGTGGGCAGAAGCACTCACATTTTTAGTTTCCTAAAAGGCAAAACATATGCATTAATTAAAGCTTAACTTCACCTCAGGCACCTGAACAACAACAACAAAAAAAGGCACTTTACTACTGAGGCTAAATATTCTCATAAAGAGAACACTTTGTTGCCCACAGCTACTCCATACTCAAATAAGTAGAGTCCTCAAACTTCAGGGACTTTTAAAATGTAAAACCAATACCCCGCAACTAAACTCTGTTTTTTACTAACAGGCTTTCCTTCCACCTGGCACTGATATAGGAGTCCCACAAAAGCCCTCTCCCTGGTTGCAATGTTATGAGTTGGAGAGGAGGGAGTGGGCTTTCTGGGTATTTTTGCTTCAAGGGTTACGGTATGTTGTAGAAATGATGCACAAACTAAGGCCAAACATTAGAAATGAATGTGTTCAGCTAAGGAATAGGTGCAAGCCCTTTCCTTCTGTGCTTATCAGCCAAGATCTCAACTCCTTCATCTCCTGGGTAGTTCTGGATGCTTGTTGCAGCCAATGTTCTGGGGAAATGTTGGTGCCATGCACTCTGCCTGAGCTGCTTAGGTCATGCTGAGTGCAGATAGGAAAACCAGAGATGTGGGTGTTCTGCTGGTGCCTATGGACAGTGTTGTCTTGCTAGTACTAGATAAGGTGTCTGGTGGACCCTGAAATGGAGCTGATGGACACAAGGTGTGGAAGTGTGGCAGTGATATTTAGAAGTGGGTTTTGCAATTTCTGAAGGCCTTGCTCTTCTGGGTTGATTGATGTGGGAAAGCACTACTTGGAGCCTAGTTGGCAGGTTCCTTCAGTCCAGTGACTTGTGTTGTGGGCTGGTTGTGTTGTGCTGGGGATGTATGTGCCAGATTGATCTGCAAGGGCAAGTGCAGACTTGCTCACCATCCCAGGTGTTGCACAGGTGGGGCAGACCCAGTGTTCACATGGCAAAATGGGTTTGTATTCAGGAGATGCTTGTAGCTCCAGCCTCTGGAGCTTTTGTACAGTTGTCTTGGTGTGAAAACGTCCAGTCCCCTCTCTGCAGCAAACCCCCTGTAGCTGGGAGTGGGGAAGATGCGTAATGGTCTTTTCCCAGGGTTCAGTTCCCCACTGCTGCCTGATAATCTTCTAGATGGTGCAAAAGCTTGTCTGCTCCCTTATGGAGTGCCACAACTGCATGGTGTTCAGCCAGACAGGCTGGGAGAGGTTTTAGTGAAATGCATTGCCATGAAATGGCTGTCTGTCCAGAAACTGTTGTAAGCAAGTTACTGTGCAGGCAGCAAGCCCTAGTGTCCTTTATCCCATGTGAGACCCGAGTCTTGTCTCAGCACAGTAGGGTACAGAGAGGAAACCTTGAAGCTGCCCAAGTCAATGCAGTGAGTCTGCCAAGAGGCGGTGGGAGGTGGCAGACACAGCTGGGTATGATGCTGTTGTACATCAGATGAATAATACTTCTGTCTGAGTGACTCTAGATCTGCTATAAGCAAAATCATGATCTTGGCCTCATATCATTCCGTATTAATGACCCTGGGTCAAAGCAGTTGGATGGAGCACATATGGACAGTACAGAGCTGCTGTGGTGGGTGCCATGAGCAGCACTCCCCACTTCCTCCATCAGCCCTGGAAGTTCACAGCTCTGGGCTCATAGTGCTTCTGGTAACTGCTGGTTAGAAATGCAGTGATATGTGTAGCACACAGGAGGAAATCCTGCTCTGACCTCAAAGTTTTCTCTCCACTACCAAGGTGATGGGTGAGCAGGATGTCCCACCTTTGATTTTGTTGGAGTGGAAGCGCTGTCTTTATTGGAGGTGAAAGTTGCTGCGGAGGAGCTCAGCCTTCGCCCTGAACCTGCTGTGGGAGCTGTCAGTGCTGGTGGCTGGTATTTCCAGGTGACATCTCTGGGGCAGGAGCCCAGGCTTCTTTCTTCACTCTGGGTGTGAAGCACGGCTGCACTGGCATGGAGAATGATGGCTCTGGTGAAGGTGTTGTGCCAGGGAGCAGCAGTGCTCAGAGGGCAGCTGTTGTGAATGGGAGCGGTGAATGCTGAAACTGTGGGGCTGTAACTCAGCCCTTGCACTGATTTGTATCATCTCTGCTACTGATACACCCTGTTATTAATAGTGCCCAGCAGCCTTGCTGTGCTTCCACCCAGCGCATCCACACTGATGTCTTGGTGCTCTGTAATCTTTGAATGGTCCATGTGCACCGAGCCCAGTGGTGGATGTCCCTGGGTCGTGTAACTGTGCTTGGAGCAGTGCTGACCTTCCTCCTTGGCTGGTCTCTTCCTTTCTGATGCAGGGGTGACAGTGTGGGCAGATGGGAGGGTGTGGTAATGAGGACAGCTGAAGATTAATCTGTGGGTCAGTAGCACTCCACCATTGAGAGTTGCGCAGCTGTAGCTAATACAGGAATAAATTAAATTGTAACAGTAGTTAGGACTGGTGTTAAACCTGCTCCACAAACTGGCTATGCTGTGAAATATGACTAGGCAGGGACCTGTCTGTCATTGTCCCCATTTAAACCCTAGTTTGTTTTTAGGGCTTTGTGTTTAAAAGGGGTTAAAAGCATCTTTATTCCCGCCCCAGGAAGGGGGAGAACTCAGGGCAGGAAAGCACTCTTAGATCTTGCCCAGAAAGGCTGTAGAGTCTCCAACCTTGGAGGTATTCAGAAGCCATCTGAACATGGTGCAACCTGCTCCAGGTGGCCCTGTCTGAGCAGGAGGCTGGACCAGATGATCTCCAGAGGTCACTTCCAGCCTTAACTGTTCTGTGATTCTTTATCACCATTGATCCCAATGGGAACTGCAGGGCCCACAAGGACAGTCCTGCTTTCCTGCTGCAGCCAGAAACCTGAATGCTGCTGCTTCCATTTTCTTCATGCTTGTTTCTTCTAAAGTTGGCAAATATAGTCAATGTCCGTGCGCTGATTGGAAGGCCAAGCAAAACTAATGGAAGAGCTTGTGTTGGCATGTTCTCTAATGCAGAATAAAATGACAAGAACTGAAAAATTTGGCTTTTTCTTACCCTGTCAAAACATTGTTTGAAAGTACCTTGGGAAACTAATTTTAACCACATGCTATTATGTACTTTTTGATTAAGAACTGTGAAGCTGAAGCCTCCATATGTGTGCTTGTGGCTGCTCCCTGTCCCAGGATAACAGTGCTGTGGGGCACTGAGGAGGTTGTGGAGGGACACTTCCACTGCGTGGCCAGGGTGGGTGGGGAGAATAAAGGCTGGTAAGATAGCTCATGCCCATGTGGGAAAAGTGAGCCAACCAGGTAGTAAAACTCATTTAGAAAAAGTAAATCTAGTGTTGTGATGATTGGGGAAGTGCTCTGTTCACACCATGGCTCAGCAAATTGGTGTTCTGCTATGAAACCATACATTTCTAGAATTATTCTATTTATCCATTATAGAAGAGTTCTCTCACTTTTTTTCTTAATGTGAAATCCACAGGAGCTCAGCTTAGTGCTGCTGTGCTGTCACTGGCTATGTAACAGACTTGTAATATAGATGTCTGTATCAGTGCGTGTGCTCTTGGATGTGCTCACACCACAAATCCCACAGGGTTTGGTGTGCAGAGGGTCAGGCTGATAGCCAGCTTGTTGCATGGGGCTTTCCCTGCACGCTTCCCATGATGTCTAAGGGGAGCCAAGGGCTGCACATTAAGGAATCCTGATGTGGGCAAAACCCACCAGGTGTTTTGCTGGCATGCTTGTTTTTTAGCCCAAATGGCCTCTATTTCATACACCTGTAATCACTCAGTTGTGTTGCTTTTGTTGGAGTGAATGGGTGCTCCTTTCTTCCTTGCATCCTTCAGATAGCAAATGTATAGCACTTGCCTGCTTGTCCTGCTGTTATTAGTGTGTAAAGCAGTGACTCCTTCTGGGTGGTGTTAGCTGGTGGCAGTAGTCCTGGGCATGCAGTTGTGTTATCGTCTCTGCTGCCTGTTGTAGAGTTTGTGCCTTGTCCCTCCTGGAAGGGCTGATGCAGGCTGGAGCCAGTTGGCACAAGGACCTGGGAGTCTAGGAAACAGAGCTGGACTTCTGTCACCTGCAGTGCTGTAGTACAATGTGATCCCAAACCACGTGGTGGCTCTCTGCATGGCTTGTACTGGGGCTAGAGCGGCACACTTAGGTGTGTACCTTGGCAGTGAGGCACTGTCCTGTCCAGTGTGGCAGTGCTGTTGGGTCACTGTCTTCCTGAAGCATCTCTGGTGTCGGGTGTTCCTTGTCCACATTCTCTAGTTACATATGCAATGTCACAAAAATCAGGTGTGCATGAGAATGAATGCCTGGTTTGGTCATGTTAAAAGTATACAGTTTTGCTGGTGGAGCAAATCAAATGCATGATGGATAATGTGGATGATCTTGTGGGTTTTTTAGAAGCAATTTATTAAGCTCTTAAAATTACAGCCATGGCTTCCTGATTGTTAAATACAAAATGTTGAGTAGAAAAGCTGTTGTGCTTGTTTTGTGCACATATAAGAATTAGCCAGAGTAAACCTTATGTCTCCGTTGCCAGTTTTCATTGGGTTATTGAGGAGGTGGCTGTGTTTTGGAGGGATGTATGCTATGTCTGCCAGCTGTGCAGCACTGTGGTGCTCACTCCTGGGGTTTGTGCTGAGCCCAGGCAGAGCTCGATGCTGCTGTGAGGAGGGGAGGTGAGCATGCAGAGCAGAGGCTCCAATGTTACTTCAGCAAGACCTTAGTCTTCTGTCTGCCTCCTGTCTTGGCCATATCACAAAGCCCATCTTTGAACAACCTGGGGACCTGTCCTGTGTGCTCTGCACCAGAGGGTTAACCTCTGCTGCCTGAGGAGTTTGCTTGTTGCTGTACCACCAACACAGCACGCAGCTGAGATGCTGCTGTCTTTTGTGCTAGAAAAGTTGAGTTTTAACTAGCTTAAGATCATTGAAGTGAGAACAAAATCATATGCAGAATTAAGATTGCTTTAGCACTGATTTTTCTCAATTAAAATTTCAAGTTTACAGCTGCTCACTTATAGCAGGAAATGCATTTTACCACTTAAGAGTGTGGTTGTGTCATTAACTTCCTAATTGCAAGAGTGGTGTTACTCATTAAAATGTTAATAAAACCTACCTAAAGTGCTGGGGTTTAAAGCAAAACTCCTGAGAGTGGTACGGACCTGGTGCTTTAATGGTCCAGACTGCTGTTTGTGCATGGACCTTAGCTGAGGGCTTCCTGAGGTCCCAGAGTATCTAGGTGTCTGCAAAGGAGCTGGCTTACCGGTCTAAAAGCCACTTGGAGGGTGTGATGCAAAGGTCACTGGGGACTGTGTAGGGCGGGAAGACTAGGAGAGGTGGAAATGGAGAGAAGTGTGCCAAGGAAACAAATAACAGGCTTCTGCAGGGGGTGGAAAACCAGAGCTGTGTTTCTTTAAGAGACAAATTTACTTGGCCTGCAAAGCCTTTAGGGTGGGACTGTACTGTTTGTGCATCACCTGTCACAGTGGGATCACAGCTCCTGGCAGGATTTCCAAACCTTTATTGCAATGTAAATAATAATAATTAGCATGTCCTTATGAAACAGTCATGGTAGTGTTTAGTTGGGGGGAGAGGGAGGGGGAAACAATACAAGCAGAAACATTAGTGTAAGAAGCACTAAAGGATCATTTTACTTTCACAAAGCTGTGGCGAATGCAGGAGGTCTGACACCAGGACCCCCATTTTAAGATGAATCCAATGAACTCTGCTGCACCAGCCCCATCCCTGTGGCTGGTGGAGAAGGACAGGGACAGCAGCACCCTGCAGGGTAAGCCGTGGGTGTGGGTGAGCTGTAACCTCTTGTCCAGCTTCAGGGTAGTTTCTAGAAGGTCCTGAGGAGCAGTTCCCATTGGCTGTATATTTAAAAAAGAAAATCAAAGAAATTGGAAGGTTGAAAGATATGGCAGGCTCTGCAAGGCTTGTCATCTTGTCTTTTTAAATAGGAAGGTGAAAATGAGGTTTACAGAGGAAAGAAGTGGAAATCAAAGGAAGGATGGTGATGGCTTTTAGAACTGTTGGAGTTTCTCCTAGATGCATCAAAGAAATGTGGAGCAAATCCTCAAACTTCAGTGGAGTGAGGAGTGGGAAATGAGGAAGCAGTCTGGGCATCTGATTTGGAAGCTGGGTGGTTAGTGCTAAACACGTGCTCTAATTAGCTTATTGAAAAAGACTTTCTCATGCTCTTTCAGGGAAAAACCTGGTATTGGCATGTGCTGGTACAGTAATTCAACAGAATCCATTCTCCTTGGCATTGGAAAAGCCCCTTTTTAGCTTTTCATCTTCTGAGCTCCTCTGTTAAAATGTTACATATTGTGACTAGGACAGTCTTGTGCCTTAGTGGTACAACAATGTAATAAATTGGTCTGGTCTGGTCAGGGCATGTGGGATAAGGAAATCAGTCCAGAAACAGCAACACTAAGCTTTCAGATATTGAAAGAGTTATGAAATGATGAAACGCAAATAAACCTAAATGTAAAGCTGTCCTGTTGCACATTTCTAGGTGTTGTGTTCTTCAGGGGTGAACACATCTCTTTTCTTATCCCTGTGATAGTGGGAGTTAACGTGAGTCTAGGGGATCAGTTCAGAAAATAATTGTCTTCTGGGTTTGCTTCTGTGTTTTCATTTCAAGATGAATCCTCAAGTTCATCTCTCTTCTTTAGTCTGAGCCTGGTCTCTGAGTACCGGCTCTTCTGCAAGCATTTCAGGGCTATTGTGTTGCGCTGATTCATTTTGCTCTCTAGTCTGGCACAGGCTTACACTCCTGTGCCATGCCCAACTGAAATATCCCATGGACTTCTCACCCTTGCAGGAAGGAACTCATGTCATTGCTTTTGCTGAGACTGATAGGAAAGCTGTCTTATTTGCCTCTGACTATACTCTTGCTTTGATGGGTTTTGGGGAGAAAAATATGCAGTACCTGGGAGAGGTGGAATGGGGAGTTGAGGAGTAGCTTAGCTTGGATAAGACAAGCTTGGAAAGTAGACAGTGTTTTGAAGTGACTCACTTGGAAAGCATCTCTTTTACAATAGAAAGCTTTTGCTCCAGCCTCCATGTGGGAAAGGGTTTTAGTTTTTCCTCTGGGATACTACAAGATACTATTATTACCACACAGGGATGGTCAGAACACTAACAGCCTGGACAGGTTTTATTTTGAAGGGAACCCAGGAATGAAGGTAAAATGTCCAAGGGACAGTTTGAGATGGCTGAGGTGCAGACTGCTTGCCAGAAGTGTATGGGGCCACTTCCAACTGGATGCAGGGAATGGAAAGTACAGCCCTGTATGAGACATCCAGACTTAAACAGCCATGTTGCTATGCTAGAAACAGGATTTCATCCTGAGTGCATGCCTGGGTACATGTGATTCAGGTTGTTGGACTGAAGACATCAAATAAACTTAATTTTGAAAAGGATATTTTGGCAAAGCAAGCTTCCTGGCACTGCAAAGCAACATGCGGGAGGACAGGTGGCAAATCTTTCTGTATGGGTTTGAGTCCTGGTGAGATGGTGGCTCTGGATCTCTGGGCTGAGGTGGTCACTCATAGTGTGTCCCCAGCAGCAGGGCAGCCCCTTGGGAACAGTCTCACACAAAATAGGAGACAGTGTTCCCAAGGGTGTGCACAAGCCCAGCCACAGGCCAGGGACGTGATGCAGAAAACACTATGGAAAGTGTCTCCATTCAACAGTGGCTGGTGGATGTCCTTGAGAGGTCCTTTTAGACTGCAAAGGTGTGTGTGTGGGGGGGGGAGAGCAGCAGGACCTGGGTGCTGTGGTGTTTAGAAGAATCTGGTTCAGCCCTCTAAGAGAAAGTTTTGTTTCTCTTCCTTGTCCAGAGTTGCCAATGAAAGTTTTCAAGGCAGAAATCTCTCTTAACCTGTCAGGTGGTAGCAAGTGTGGAGGCCTCCAGAGCATCGTGATCTCCCTCAGAATGTGCAAGGAGGCACAAACCAATGCAGTGCTTGTGTTTGGGTGAAAAGCAGCACTCTGGGCTTTAGCACAGTTGTGGCTAGGTGATTTATTAGCTCAGTGTCCTAGGAAAATGAGGCTTACTCAACCATGCTGTCTGTTCCTCACTGCTGGCTCTCAGAGCTGGAAAGCTCTGACTCATCTGGTGGTTTCCTCTAAGGATATGAACCCCAAAATGCTCAGCGCCCTCCTGCCTTGTGAACTCATTCCTGCACAGGTACATGTGCACATGGCTGCTTCAGCCCTTACTGACAGTGATGGGTTTTAAGAAACCAAGCACTTGAATCTATGCTTCACCATCCTGAGTTCATGGGAGCTGTGGGAGAAGCCCACTGAATGCTTCACTTTGCAGTGATATTGCAGTAGTTCTAGTTATACCTGATTTCACTAAAAGCTGTGTTCCTTCTGCTCCAATTCAGTATGTCCTTGGTGTTATCCCCAGCTGCATGAAGGGATGGTCAGCAGTCTCCTCTTGGCTCAGTAGTTTTAGAAGCTAGATAATGCTTTCAGCAAGAGTTGCTACATTTTGTGCAAAAGCTCTTAAAATGCCAGAATGACTTTTAACTAAAAAAAAAAAAAGTGTTTATAGATGCTCTATTAGAAAGAAATGTTGCCAGCAATTCCCGTGCTTTGGTATTGTTGGTGAGGGGCTTGTTGGAGGCAGAGGCACAGCAGGAGTCTCCCAGGGCTCAGCTGGGTTTTCTGCCCTGTCTGGCATGCTGAAATGTCCTGTTTGTCTTTAACCTGGGTGTCTTCAGAGGCATTTGCAGTGAGTCCTCACAAACAGCTGTTCTGGCTGAACCAAATTACAGAGCAGGAGTGAAAATGCAGGTGGAAGCATCCCAGAATGGGTGCCCTACCTTAACTCCCTGCAAAATGTGGTGTGTTGCTACACCCCAAGTTACCTTTCCCTTACCATCAGGGAAATCCTGCAATTTGTGCAGTGCTTGGCCTTGGTGCTCTGAGCTGGTTATGAACTGCAGCTTGGGTGCTGAGGGCTGCACGGAGCACACCTGGGCACTTGCTCAGCATCATGGGCAGGGTTTGCTCCCTGCGCTGAGCCCTGTGCCAGCATGGGGCTGTTCCAGATACTGACCTGCACAAGATGTGGCACAGCGCAATAAAGCAGCAGACAGCACTGAGGGAGGCTGGAGCTGTTAATTTTGCCTTATAGGTGCGGTTGGTAGTTACCTCTGGTGAAAGGGGAGACAGTGGTTTATGGCCTATTTGAAGAGTTTTAAGTGTAGTTCTGATTGGAAGGATGTGGCTAAGTACCCTTGTGAAAACAGAAACAAGGGTGTTAACTTATGGAAAACACTTCTAGATTTGCAGATGTAAAGTACTGAGATCTCTGCCTCTGAGGATTATTATTAATTAGGGCTGGTGCAATGAGGAGCCTCAGGCTATGCAGGAAGCTGTGCCAGGGATTTACCCCGGTGTACACAGGGTGCTCAGGTGTGGCACGAGTGTGGGTGTTTGTCTGATCCACCCAGAGCTGTGTCCCGCGGGTGGCAGGCAGAGGTCTCCCAGGAGCAGGTGCTGTGCCTGAGGAGCAGTGCTTCAGGCTTGCTCTCCATGGCTCTGTGTGCCAAATGCATGCGTCCTGTTGATGTTGCTTATTTGGGTCACCCAGAAATTCACCTTGACTGAGCCAGCAGAGGTCTGTACTGCATTATTTGTGCCAGGTCTGACCTCGCGGTTAACCCCAGTGTTGCCGTGAGGCAGCCACCTCACTGGGCTGCTCTCAGCCCTGCCAGCCCACATGTCCCATCCCTTGCAGCAGTGCTTTGCAGCTTCTGGCCTGTCCTTAGAGCCCATATCTGCACTGGGGGAACGCGGGATTTCTAAGCACTTGGCCTCTACTTCCATGGAGTGCAGAGTTGGTGCTGGTTATAGGTGTCTTAACAGCAATGCTACAGATGCAAAGTGAAGTGGACAAACGCATGGAGACCACTGTGGTTATAACAGTTCATGCTGGCTGTGCAACTTGTACTTCTGTTCCTTTGAGGTCTTCATGTCACGTGGGCTGCACGTTCAGAAACCAGCACAGTCCATGTGAACCCCCCAAATAGCCACTGATATAGAAACTTGTATAGCCACTGCAGGCATGAAATTCCCAGTCCCTGCATTACCACAGGGCCAGCACCTGAACCTGTTTTCCCGTTGGACTTATGGCTGCAGGAGCTGCAGCTGTCCCTCAAGGAGAGAGCAAAGACAGCTGGCTCCCACCTCCCCACAGCAAAGCCCCATAAGGGTCTGCATGTCACTGCTGTTTGCCTTCAGCCAACCATTAGAAGTCGCATCTCAGGAGCCTTATGCTCAGTTTGCACTGCATTTGGGGATTAAACTAAATCCAATAATAGCACTCTGTTTTAAGATCTTAATACAAAAAAAATCCTTGAGGAAAAGTAATGTCATGAAATGGGAAAAGGTGTATTTTGGTAGTCTGCATTACAATTGTGACTCTTAATCCATGGTGGAATTGAGGGATTAAAACAAGGGCCAGGTGGTGCCTGTAAAGAAGTAGCATTTGGCTGAAGATGCTCCTGTACCCAAATGGGACCCATGACATTCCTCACATGCACACCTTCTGTACTGTGTAGGCCCCCAGGGATTACTAGAGCAGGCATGACGGCATCTTTGCAGGTCCTTTCCTGCTCTTCCCTGCTTGCCTCTGTGCATGTGGAAAATAAAGTTATAGAGGAAAAACTCTGAATGCTTTTATGTGTGAGGTTTGCTGTGGGGCTGAAATATGAACCTCCCCAGACTGACCCACAAGGAGCAGAGGTGTGCTTGTGGAGCCCTGGGCTGTGGTGGGATATGGTAGATGTGGTACTTGCAGGTGGGCTGTGAAGTCAGATTAAGCATCCTGAGGCTGCTGGTGCTGAATGAGCTCTCCCTGCCTGTCCGAGCAGTGGTCCAAGGCTTGGCACCTCTGGCTGTTTGAGTTTGAGCAAATCAGAGTGAGTTTGGAGTGGGTGCTGGGTCCGGCACAGAGCCCCGCTGCTGCAGACCTTCACTTCCACTAGCAACAGTCCATCTTCAGAGCCAGGGGAACTCCCACTCCCATTTGTCATGTGTTTTTTTTTTTTTTTTTTGTGCAAGTGTATGCTAGTAGGCACAACTGATTGCAGCATTATAAATGTCTTGGCAGGTGATGTTGTAGTCCCTTTCTGTATTGTAGCATGAGTCCTTGAAGACCTAGAGCAGGGAGAGCTGCACAGTGTGCTGCCGCATGGGGCCCTTTTGTATGTAGATCCTCTTATTTGCTAATGGGATTTAGATTTAGACTTCCATCTAGCAAACCTGAACACTTGCCCTAAGGTAAAGCAGCCTTTTATACCTTGCAAAAGCAGTACATTAAATGAAGTGGCAAGCAGGTGGAGGCTTTACACACTGCGTTGTCTGTAGTGTCAATGCAGAGTACTGTAAAAATGGCATGTAGCCCTGCAGCAGGGACCAGGTTCTCCTTGAAAGGCTTCACTTAATCCAGTGACACTGGAAAATGTGTTTTGTTCACTGGCAGCCTTCAAACTTGGCCTTAGACAGTCTGCTCCTGCTCCTTACTTCAAGGACTGAGGTGGGAGACAAAAGCAATGCATCTACTAGAGTAATGATATTCCTAGGAGGGGTGCTGGCTTCTTGCGCTGTTTGCTTAGCTATGTATCCAGGAAACTTGCTCCTTTCTGAAACGCTGGCTGGTGGACATGCAGTGCCCCGAAGTCCCTCGCACCTGCTCTCACCCCGGTAAGATCAGTGGGGTCAGGCCCTGGTGGGGCTGTGGGGCTGGTCCTTCGGGCACCGGCCCCATGAGTGGGGCCAGGCTACTGCTACCTCTTGCTGTGGTTTCCAGTGGTGAGTGGGCAGCGGGCTTCTCCTCAGGTCTTTGCTAACAGAGGGTGGGCTGTGTGTGCAGCAAGGCTCTACCGTATTCTTTCCTGGTCTTATTGAACCAAACGTGTATCTACATGCCTGAAACCTTGGTAACAGTGGGCCTGGAAATCGTCACAGAAATCCTCCTTTTTCCCCAAGTTCTCAAAAAAAAAAAAAAAAAAAAAAAAAATTTAAACCTAAAACCAGAAAACTGGCTTCTGGTGCCTGTAAGGCAAAGGGCAAAGTCTGTTGTCATTGTGAATCCTCTGAGGCAGCGTGTCCCTGTGCACGTTGTCTGGGCAGACAGCAGTGGTGGTGTATGGGTCCAGAGTTGGAAGTCATGGCATCACAGGAGAGAGCTGTGGAATAAGGTTAACATGTGTGTATATAATGTATGCATTGTGTATGTAGAGTAACTGTTTATGTATTAGATATGTAAAACTGCATTGCTTGTAATGTAACTGTTATATATGCAAAACTCAGGTATTTATAGGAGTATGATGTTGAATGTTGGTTTGGAGAAGGTGCATCAGCAAATCGGTCTGTCCCCACTTTGCGCTGGAGGATGCATTTCCCCCTGCAGCAAGAGTTGAGGGGCAGTACCCAAGGGACAGAGCACAGCTCAGCTGCTGACTGCCAAGGGCATCCCAGATTTTTTCTTCTAGCAGCACCTTGGCTGTGGAGTGCTGTGCTGGCTGCATCTCTTGCACATGTACAGTGGTGAGGGAAGGAGGAGTGAGTGGTGCTAATGTGCAAGGACTCTTCACAAGTGCAGTAGTGCTCTTTGCATCTTATAAATTGTATAGGTGTGTTGCTATAATGCTCTGAGCTGGGCAGCTTAGGAGGAGGTATTCAATGTGGGATCAAGCTCTGCATAAAGCTAAAGATGGGGAAAGGAGGCTGGAAACCTTTGGCTTATTTCTGGTTTTCTGTTTTCCTATTTAGAATAGAATCCTTCAGTTGGAAGGGACCCTCAGAGATCCAGTCCAACTGCCTGACCACTTCAGGGCTAACCGAAAGTCACTGCACATTGATGAGGGCATTGTCCAGATGCCTCTTGAACGCTGCCAGGCATGGGGCATCAACTGCCTCCCTAGGAAGCCTGTGCCAGTGTCTGACCAGCCTCATGGGAAAAGAAGCTTTTCCTAATGCCCAGTCTGAACCTCTCCTGACACAGCTTCCTGCTGTTCCCTTGTGCTCTATCATTAGTTATCACAGAGAAGAGACTTTTCCACTTTTTTCCCCCCACTTCATTTTTCCTATCAGAAAAGACTTTTGATAAGCTTTTTGGAAGGAAAGAGGAAGGACAGGTTTTTCTTTCTGAATGTCTTATCACGGATCCAGTGTTGCGAATGGTTTTATGCAATATCTCACCTACCTCTTTGGGGTTTGGGGAGCCGCAGGAGCCTTGCAGCTCTGCTCTTCAGGTGTCAGGCAAGTGCTGTGAGAATCTCATTAGGGTGTGTCATTAATTGCTTCCCACTGATGGGTGGCATGGCAGAAGTTAGACCTACATGAGCACATTGTTTTTCCCTGTATTCCTGGCAATGTTAGGTAGATCTTGTGGAACTGTCTGTTTGACATATTCCTTTATCACAAGGAAATAACTTTCATCTTGTGTGAATTGAATAAAAATGTGCGGAATGACATCATGCTGCTTAAGCAAATGGTAACAGGGAAAGTTGCACTAGTTCAGTGTGTTGGCTTTTTATAGCACATGAATGAAATTGCTCACTAGAGCAGCTGTGAGATGAAGATTTCTTAACCATACATATTTCAGGTAAATCAGTTCTGAACAGTCCTTTTTAAAGGCCCCAGGGAGAAAGAGCAAGAAAAAAGTAAAATTGAAGATTATTTTAAGGCACATTGTTTCTTGGTATGGAGTGCAGGGCTATGAAGCTCAGGAGACTGAACATTAAAATTACCATCCTGTTACATAAGTGCTAAATAAAGAATATAATCAAGACTTTACAGGAAAATAGTTCAGATCATCAGGCAGCATGTGAGTTGCTTTGAATTTTCACAGGCCTTTGCCCGTCTAAACACAACCTGGTTATTCTCCACGTGCCTGTACACACACCCTGCTCCTACTGGGGCACCCAGGATCCTTGCTGGAAAGCCACCTCTTCCTCCTGCCAGGAGCCCTCAGGAGCTTCTTCAGCTCTTCTCTCCAGCTGACAACTTGTCTTTGGGTTTGCAGCAGTTGTGTGTGGTGGCTGTGCAGGAAGCATGGGCTTCAACAGGTCTTTAGTGCCCTGGGCCATGCCTGTATTGGCCACAGGAGATATGAATCCATGGAAGGTAGCATTGCAAGCTCTTATGGGTCAACACCCTCAGCCCTGCAAGGTCACCCAGAAGTCCCAGCTTGTGGACCTGGATCTGTTGCAGGACCCAGATACCATCACCCACAGGCAATGTCTAAATTTAATATTACTTTGTCCTACTACCTTGTGGTCAGGGCAGACTGGGAGGACAGTTGAACAGCTAGTGTGGCTGCTTTTTTGGCATCTCTTCCAGTGCTGTGCTGAGGCTGAAAGGCTTCAAACTGTTTTCTGTGATCATTGCGCATATGTAATTGCAGGAGACATTGCACCCATGCAAGGGATCCCTTCCATGCTACCATGCAACAAAAAGAGCAGAAGTTGTGACTTAACTCTAAACAAGGGCATGAATGTGAGAATGGCCTACCTTGGCCTGATCCAATGTCCAGTGTCATCCCTTCACAGGAGCTCATGGCAGATGAGTATGAGGTCTGTTCTGGAAACATGGCTTTCCCCTGTATGCGCTCCTGACTTCTGCTGCCTCTGAAGGATCTCCTGAAATGGAGGGTGTGTTCGTATTGGTGCATTTGAGAGCCTTAAATGAGCCTTTCCTCCAATTCTTTGCAGTGCTTTTGAAACACTTTCTATTTTCAGACTCAAAAATATTCAGAGCAGGCTGTACAATTTCATTGCATGGCATGAAGTAGCAGCCACACAATTTCATTGCTGCCTCATAGTTCTTGTGTTATGAAAAACAGTGCAAGTTCACTCTGCCAAGTTCTCATGATATTAATGATTTTACACCACTCTGCTGCATCAGATGAAGCTGAATGGAAGAATGACTTCTGTTGCTGCTGGCATTTTCTTTTGCAGTGCATGTATAACAAACTCAGATGCTGGTTCTTCCAACAGATGACAGAAGTGCTCATGCAGCATACTGGGTGGCATGCAATCCTGTGTGCATTAAAATGGGACTGCATTCTGTAGCAAGTCTCCATGTTCTGGCAGGAAAAAAATCCATGGACACTGGTTAGAAGCAACCTGTGAAATCCTCTATTTCCAATGCAACATGAAGGCCTTTAAAAATGCATCATTGTTTCTGAGTTTTCCTGCAGTCAGAGTTGGAAAACCTGTTAGGTAGTGATGCTCTTGATATATTTTTGTAGTCTTTTGTACATTTCTGTTCTGGTTTTGGATGATCTAAAAGGTTCTTTTGACTTTTTAATTAGTTGTTAGTTTCTTCAAATGAAGAGATGGAGGGAGACTCCTAACTGCTCACAAGCTTGGTCTCAGTGTGCATGTCCCACCTCTTAAACACAAGTTCTGAAGTTGGTGATATTCTCTGCAAAGTGCTTTGAAGCCCAGGCAGGAGAAATGAGAGAGTAGCTATAGCTGCTGATAACTTCTAGGAATTTATTGAAAGACTAGCAGTATTTTTCTTTTTTTTCCTCAAGACCCTGTCAGCTTCATTTGAAAGGCTCTGGATGGTGGCACAGATAGCATCTGAGCTTTCAGTTGCTTTTAAAATAAATTTATGGTTCTCTTGATAGTATAGAAGAGCTTGACAATGTGACTCTCATGGGTTTGAAAAGCGATAACTTTAAATTTACTTTTAAGAACTCTTGATGTATTGGCCTTTCCTATGTTGAATATTGTCCAGGAAGTGTGGTATATCATGTGCCCCCAAACCTGTCAACTTGGATTTGGAGTTGGTGAGAGCTTGGGGAAAAAGCTGGAAATCATAATGATCACAAGAGCAAGGAGCAAAATCCAGAGGAGACTGCAGAAGCAGGCACAGCAGAGACCCTGCTCAGGCAGAGAGGGATTGCTTGAATCCTCCTTGGAGGTAAATGGATTTCAGAAAGGACAACACATGTGAGAAACCATGGGGAAGCTTTTGGAATACCAGCAGCAGTGAAGTCAAGCTGGAGAGCCAATAAACTTGGTGAATGAAATACAGGACCCCAACACAAGTAGGGTATAAAAAGCCTGCTGTAGTGAATGAGCTCAAAGTGCAAAATGCCCCGGTGCTGTGCTGCAGCTGGTGGTACCCACCTTGGTCTGCAGGGCTTTGAGCCCCCACATAGAATCATACAATCATTTAGGTTGGAAAAGACCTCTAAGGTCATCAAGTCCAACTGTTAACCTAGCACTGCCAAGTCTGCCACTACCATGTCCCAAAGCACCACATCTACACCTCTGTCAAATTCCTCCAGGGATGGTGACTCAACCACTTCCCTGGGCAGCCTGTTCTAATGCCTCACAACCCTTTCAGTAAAGAATTTTTCCTAATATCCAACCTAAACCTCCCCTGGTGCAACTTAAGCCCATTTCTTCTTGTGTTATCACTTGGTGCTTGGGAGAAGAGACTAATCCCCACCTTGCTACAGTCTCCTTTAAGGTAACTGTACAGAGCAATAAAGTAATTGTAAAGAGCAATAAGGTCTCCCCTGAGCCTCCTCTTCTCCAGGCTAAACAGCCCCAGCTCCCTCAGCCGCTCCTCGTAGGACTTGTTCTCCAGACCCCTCACCAGCTTCATCGCCCTTCTTTGGACCTGCTCCAGCCCCTCGATGTCCTTCCTGTAGTGAGGGGCCCAAAACTGAACACAGTACTCGAGGTGCGGCCTCACCAGAGCCGAGTACAGGGGGACAATCACTTCCCTAGTCCTGCTGGCCACACTGTTCCTGATACAAACCAGGATGCCGTTGGCCTTCTTGGCCGTCTGAGCACACTGCTGGCTCATATTCAGCCGACTATCAACCAACACCCCCAGGTCCTTCTCTGCCAGGCAGCTTTCCAGCCACTCATCCCCCAGCCTGTAGCGCTGCTTGGGGTTGTTGTGCCCCAAGTGCAGGACCCAGCACTTGGCCTTGTTGAACTTCATACAGTTGGCCTCGGCCAACCGGTCCAGCCTATCCAGATCGTCCTGCAGAGCCTTCCTACCCTCGAGCAGATCAACACACGCACCTAACTTGGTGTCGTCTGCAAACTTACTGAGGATGCACTCGATCCCCTCGTCCAGATCATCGATGAAGATATTGAAGAGAACTGGCCCTAATACTGAGCCCTGGGGGACGCCACTAGTGACCGGCCTCCAACTGGATTTAACTCCATTCACCATGACCCTTTGGGCCTGGCCACCCAGCCAGTTTTTAACCTAATGAAGCGTATACTAGATTGTGGGAACGGAAGAAGATGGCAAAGGGGCTGCAAAGTCCTTTGAACAGGATTTGGTCGTCAATAAGTGATTTGAGCTCTGAGGAGTGTCCACAGTATTTACTTAAATGAAGCAAAGCGTGCCTATGGAAAACTGTTCTCCAGGGCCTCCCTGTGGAATGAGGATGTTCACTGGGAACCCACCATTGAGCAACTTGTCTCTTGAAACAGGGGGAAAGGGAGAGGAGATTCCCTTCTCCACCCCTGCCAAGAGGAGAGCACATGTGGAGGAAAGGACCATCTTGATCTCACTTAGCTGAAAGCTGCACCTCCATGTACTGGGCTAACTCCAGCTCCCAAGCCATTCCCAATGTGTGGCTTGCTGTCCTTGGACTCCTCTACCCAATACTGATGTGTTCTGCAATGGTCAAACCTGCAGTGCAGTCAAGCAAGTCACCCAAGGAGAGGATGGAGTGCTGCTGTCTGCCACGGGCAGCCTTCTAACTCTTGAGAGTCAGAGTTTTTGGCTGCTGTACAAATAATGCTGAGTTTACTAGTTCCTGCTTTGTGCATTTGCTTTTTAAGACTGTGTTCCCCCCCTGGGATGTGTTGTGTGCCATAGGCTCATGCATTGGTGGTGGGGAAAGGTGCTGGGCTATGGTCAGTGTCTCTTCTAGAGGGGTTTGGGGTGTAACATGGTGGGAAATGAGCACAGTGGGGAGAGAAAGCTCACTGCAAAGGAGGATGGGTTGCACAAGTGCATTACCACAGCTCAGGTGCTCAGATCCTTCATAACAGCATTTGGACCTCAACTGCTCTTGATATCCAGTCTATATCTCCAGCTAAATTAAGTGTGCCCAGGAATGCTGCTGGCATGGAGCAGTGTGGATGACAACCCACCTGTACAGGTGAAGACTGAGGAATGTCCCCTGGTGATGCACCAGCTCCAGTGAATGACACAGCTATTACCTGTGGAGTGTCATATCGAAAGCCTTGTCCAAATGCTCCAGTGCCATGGTTGGGCTCACCAGGCTCGCTGCAGTCTCTAACTTGCAGACCAGCTGTCTTGCTTCAGAGGGCTGAGCAGGAAAGTGCAGTTTTAAGGCGTGTTTTTTGGTGTGGAGGTGATTATGCAATAAGTACTAAGAATGCTCTGGCAGCGTTGCATGGTTCCTCCAACTCTAGTGCTGAAGAGCAATTAATATGAAAAGTAATTGTGACATTAAACGACTGGTGACAGAACTTATGTTTTCCCACCCACAAGCTTCTGTGGCTTTCCAAAGCTGCTGTTCTCCTGAATATCGCAATGCGGTGGGAGCTCTGCTGCCATTTTTTTAGCACGTTATCTTCACTTTTTGAATCATTTCCGTAACTTTCAGGAGGGTACTGGCTTGTCTCCTGGCATATGGAGTAAGTGGAGACACTTTGATAATCATGGGGGGGAATTATTTCCTTGAAATAGAAGTGTTGACATCTGCTTCAGAAAATAACAAATGTTCAACCAAAAACTCATTAAGCACCCCTTGAGTGCAATGGCAAAACTATAATTGCACATCTTGCCTGATGTCCTGATCTTGCATGCAAGGATCACTAATTATTCTGCAGTTTTCCTTTCAGATGGGTGCCACAATAATGAATAGTTATCAAGAGGTTCCCATTGTTTTGTTTCTGAGGGGGTGGTCACAACATGCACTACTGGTATATGAAGCAAATGCCTGGTGTATTTGTGGAGATGCTGGTGGTTGCTTCAACACTGAAACAGGATGGTCATAGTGCTGTTGTGATGATTGTCCTAAAGGTATCAGCTGAGATGGGACCCAGCAGTTCTACCAATGCTTATGACTAATGGCAGTTTTCATTTATATATATAAAAATATATAGCTTATGTACTAAAATACATAGCTCATAAACCTAAAGGCATTAAGGCAATTTCAGGCATGAGAGATGAGAGGAAAATTCGGAAAACTTTGCTGCCTTCATTTGGAGCTGGGCATCAGAACAGACTCCAGCTCTCATTTTTTTCTTTTATGTGAATAATTTATTCATATGAAAATTGCTCTTGGATATAGCTGCAGCTGAGAAATGGAGAAAGAATTTGGAGTAGTGCAAGTGTTCCCTTCTGTTGATAACTTATTAAAAATGGTTTTTGTTGTGACTCATATTTTTGTTTGGATTTTTCATATTTAATAGAGATTAAAGCAGATCACAACATGAATATTTTGGGTCTGAGTAAAAGGATCTGAAATTGTAGTGGTGATGTTTCAACAAAATTGAAAATCCAGTTGTAACAACAAATACTACTTCAGCTCAGCCCAGATCATTTTTTCCCCCAGTTTGGCAAGTGACCCAAAAAATCAATATTTGCCCAGCTCTAAACTGGGTCAAAAAGATTAAATGTTTTCTCAGACATAGTCGGTGGCAGTGCTAGGAGCTGAACATACATGCTGAGCACACCCATCTCCTCCTGAATAGCTAAACACTTATTTATATTTTTGTATCTCTAATATTGAAGGCTGCATTAGTGGATGAGTTTTTTATGTATATATTAAATAATGCAGAGACCATGTGTGTGTCTGCTCTGAGAGATCCTGGGTCTCGTGAGGCTGTGGGTCAGAATGAGCAGCTCCATCCTGGTGCTATACAATGAATAATGCAGTGGTGCATCCTTGCTGTTTATCTCCATTACCTCATCTGCTCATTTCCATAGTTGTAATGCTCTTAAGTGCAGGACTGTCTATATGAATAACTTGGAGACTATGCATCTTAATATTGCCCATTCCAAGTAAGAGTTCTGGCAGCCTGGAAATGTGCAACCTTGTATTTGTCTTGGTGGGGGGAGAACAGCACTGAGCTATCAGGCCATTGAACAGACTTGTCTGTTTTGGTGATCTGCACAGGGGCTTCATATGGAGCAGGAGGTGGCAATTAAAAGCAGAATCTTTACCTAGGGATTGAACAGGGTAAGGGTTTGTCCATGTATAAGTGTTGGCCTAGCCATTGGTTTGCTCAAAAACCACTGTTTCTTTCAGATAACCCCATTTTGTATTGTGTCTAGACAGGCTTTGTTAGGCTGACATCTTCCCTATCTAGGGCTTGTAAACAGGCTGTCTTTTAGGTTAAAAAAAAAAAAAATCTGGGTGGGTATTTTATGGATTTAATTTGTATTGAGTGGCTTATGACAGCAACAAAAAACAAAGACCTCTCACACAACTTGCACAATAATGTAGGTACTTGGATGTCAGCTTGTTCTGTTGCATTCACACCCTCTGTTTCTGACAGACAAGATGTTGGCCAGCACAGCTTGCCCCTTGCACATCAGAACTAGGCCCAGTTATTCTTGATGTGAGCCCAGGAATGTTCAGTCCGCACAGATGCAGATTGAAATACTGCAAGTAATGTTGAATTCCACATGACCCTTGGAGGGGGTCTGGTAAAACCTTATTGCTTAAAAATGTGCCTTTATATCTAAGCCGAGAGAAGTGCAGGTTTTCCTTTTCATCATGGGTGCTGCTGGGGCTGACAATTTGTTTGATAGAAGAAGGTAAGAGGGTATGCGGTCTTACTTGAAATCTGTGTGGCTTTGGCATCTCTTAGTGATTATGGGTCAGGGCAGCAGAGTGATACTGAGCGTTTCAAAAGGGGGGAAAATGATTTGCTTGTCTGTGTGTGAGCGTATGTCCCTCCTCTTTGCAGTTTGAAGACTTCCATGCCCAGAAGAAATAAAACTAAAACAATTATGCTTTAGAGCTGGTGGATTGGTTGTGATAAAGGTAAAGAGTAGAGCATTGCTATTCCCTGATCCAGTGCTGCCACATCTTCAAGTAGGCAGCACTTATCCATGAGTAATTAAGGCTGCAGCTGCTGGGGTCCCTTCACCATGTGAGCAGACCACTTTTCCATAGGTGTCTCTGCAGTGTGGTAGTACATGGGGGCACATACGTGCTTCCCCTGTCCCCAGGCGCAAAGCCTGCTGTGGTCTTGGCCGCTGCCCGCTGGAGGCTCCAGAGCTGGGAAGGAGGGTTGTTCCTGCAGCCCTGGAGCAGTGCCTCTGACTTCGTATTACTGTGGCCTTTACTGAGGTAAGCACAAATTGTTCTCTCAAGCCCCCTCTCTTCTGAACAGAGTGGGAATATTGCTCAATATATTCTCTCTTCATTCTGTGGCATTTTCTCCCTTATTAATTTAAACCTAAACAGGAAACTGAAGATGCTTGGTTGCGGCTGTGTGCTACATGTTGTTAGTAGCAGTAGTATTTATTATAAATGGTGGTGGCACCAGAGGGGCTGTTTGGGCAGGAGCCCAGCCAGCTGTGTAGCTGTGGGTGCTGCTCACTGTCCAGACGCTGCAGGACCATGATGCTGCTCAGAATGCACAACTGCTAATTTCTGCAGCTCTTATCACCGTAGGATCTGGCTGCTCATTAATGACTTGTGAAGGAGTTTGCTTTTTTTTTTTTTTTTTAAAAAGCCTCCTAAAGCTGCATCTTCACTTCTGGTTCTGCTCAGCTTTCTCATGTAATACCTTATGCCTTTCTTCCTGGGTTTTGGAGGCTTTTGGTTGTCACTGCTGCTGGTGACAGCCATAAGCCCAGCTGTCAGCAGGCACAGCCCTGCAGGGTTGTAATGTTTTTCCTCAGAGCAACAAATAAGCTAATACCAGACAAGTTAACTGCTATTTAGGGTGTGTGAGCATTCATCAGAGCTGCAGAAGCAGCTGGTATCCTCTTTTTTTAATGCTTGGATTAATGGTGGCAGAAGGGCTGTGAGATCCTCCTGGGAGGACAGAGGGGAGGTGGCATGGCTGTGCAACAGGTCCAGGCTGTGCAGGACCCCCTCCGGTGTCAGCAGGGTTGAACCCATTGGTGTGGTGCTGTGTGGGTTTCTACGAGTCCCCATGCCCCATGAACAAGGGGCTTGGCCAGGGTCCTGTTTCTCAGGTGTGCATGGGGTTGGACCTTCTGCAGGTGGTTCAGAGCCATACTAAGAAGCTGTTTTAGGTTCCTGTATCTGTTCTTGCATCTTGTGTTGACTTGGCAGGGTCCAGTGATAGAAACACTTGCTTAGTATTCAGTGTCCAATTAGTGGTTGGAGTCCTTGCATTTAAAGATACTGGGATTTTAAGATTTCTATTTTATTTTTGGCTGTGATAACAGTTGCTAAATATTTCTTTGACTTATACTTCTGTGAGACATTAGTTGTCAGTACACATGGCAAACCACATACACAATAAAAGATATTTTTGGCACTTTCAGAGGGCGCAGACCTTATATTTAGGCTAACAGCAGCCTGTACACAAACACATGCTTTGGTAGCAGTCTAAGCAAGTAACAATGGTTTGATGTTTGAATGAGTGACTGCTCCCACCCTCAGGTTATCTCTGCACATCCACAGCCACTCCCTGTAATCTCATCTAATCTCTGCATATACAGAACGGTATAAATCGAAATGATTGCCCTGCCTGCAACAAAGTCGGGATTTCCTCTAGAAATGAAAATTAATTTTCATGGATTTTATGGGATGGGCTGGAGCCAGTTTTAACTACAAACCATGAGTGCCAGAAATGCATTTTAAAGCTCTGAAATCAGCTTTCCAGAAATTCTTCTGCTCCTAGGTAGGTTTTCAATATTAAATGCCACCAGAGGTGGCTTCACTGCACAATGCGTCCCCAGCCTGTGGTCTGGCAGTGTGACAGATGTTTTCCTAAGAAACTGGGAGTCATCTTTTGCCAAGGTAGGATTTTGGTTCGGATGCTGTCTCACTGACCGTCGTTAACGCAGTGGCCTTTCTGGCTGTGTGCTGTGCCAGTGCTGATGGCTCTGAGCAGCCCCAGTGCTCTCCAGAGCATCTCCCAGGGCTGGGGGAGCTGGGAACAGCAAACTCGCAAGAACTGCAAAGCTTCTGCTTGAAAACCATTAGCCCACCCAAGAGGAGCACAGAAACCAATGTGCAGGTCTTCTAAAACTAGAATGTTAATATCTCCACTGACATTGGTGGATTAATAAATGGACTTCATAATTCTAAATGCAGGAATGTCTTTTGGCCATCTATCCATGTGAATGCACTGCACATGGCAAACTTGTTTGCCGGTCCAGCAGTTGCTTATAGCTGGGATAATGGGAGAAGGTTCAGGATAATCTCAGCTATTCCCTGCCAGGTCTGCTTCCTCTGAACCATGATGTGGGTTGGTGGCCGCTGTTTGGGTGTGCTCGGGTGAGAGGAGGGCTGTCCTGGGAAGCTGTGGCTGTGGAGCAAAGTGTCCCTGGCATGGCTAAGCTTGCCCCATCCGTCTGGGCGTGAGGGTGTACTGTGCACACTGACCACAGAGTGTTGGTAGGGCTGTGGGAGCGAGTTCCATAGCTTCAAGCTCAATCTTAATTGGAAGCCTGAATGGCATATTGGAAATAAGTAGGGAAGGGATGCTGAGTAATTCCTGGATGTGTGATAGCCAGAAGTTGTCAGCATGAGGCATAAACCCCATTCCCTGAGGGGTTATTGATAGGATGAGGGCTTTGGCTCACTGCTGTGTGCTGTGTAGTGCAGCCCAATGTGCTGGAGCCTTTCCCAGGTGGTTTCTGATGTGGTCTCACAGCAGCTGGGATTAATGGCAGCCCAAGCAGCCCTGCAGCTGAACCCTTACAGTCAAAGTGGAAAACCCAGAAACCCAAAAGTGAAGCCTAAGCTGTAACTTAGACATAAGTGGGAGGCTGCTTCATGATCTTCCTTGGTCTGACTCAAAATTGTAATATTTTTTACATAACTACAGATGATAAGCAAAAAAACAAAAACAACAAAAAAAACCCTGCAAGTGCAATCTTTCCTTCTTTCCCTTAATGCACGCTGTAATTTTTCTCTGAACGTGGCCTTTTCCCAGGGCTTTGGGTGCTCCTTACATCTGGAATAAGGACAGCTTTAAAAGATGATGCTATGAAACCAGGCAGGGCTGGGAGGGGGACCTGCATGCTGGAGGGAGGGGGCCGGGGTGGCTCTGTGGGACAGATCTGTCTGTCCCTGCATCTCTGCTGAAGGCAGGGGAGGGTGCTGCTGTGCTGGGGAGTACTGCCTCATAGATGTGTTTGTGCCCCAAGAGTACTGATGGGGTCTGGGGAGCTGCAGGAGCCAACCACTGTGCATGAACACTTCAATACCATATACAGCTGTGGCTTTCCTGGTAGCTACTGTGTGTCTGAAGGCTGGGATTCAGACACTGCATTCAATCTCTACTGGATTCTGCAGTAAGGTGTGGGAAGCTTGAAAATACAGAAAGTTGTTAGGTTTGCCTTCATGAAGATAGGAGTTTTTTCTCTTCCTGTCATTCTTGGAAACAGCAGACCATTTTTGTTCAAACTTCTAGAAAATGAAATTGGGGCTAGGAGAGTGAATAAAAATGACTTTTGTGGATGCATGTCATTGAAATCATACATCTTTGTAAGTGATAATTGTGGGGGAAAAAAAACTGTTCATTATAAGCTCTGTTTGGCATGTATCTATACATCCATGCTTTTATACAACCAGTATGGAGCAGCCAATCAGTGAAATGGTGAAAAAATGGAGGCGCAAACAAGACATGCATCATGCATACCTATATATGCAGGCTTACAACATCATTTTTTCACATATTTGCATACACTTAATATACTATCAAGGCCTCAAGAAGCTCTGAGTCTCTGTAACACTTGTTTATCTCTTGTCTGTTTTAAATACAGATTTGTGTAGCTGAGTGCTGTGATTTAAATTGCAAATGGCAGATGCGGCAACTAAACCTGAGCTCTGTAAGAGTGTACAAGGTACACTTCAACAGCATCAGCTTAACTGTGTTCCTGCCCTGTGGTGTTGAACTCCAATTGCCTGCACCTCCTCTGCCAGCCACCCTTGGTGGCCTTCTGCATGTTGGCCTTTGCACAACTGCTTTCCAGCTTTATGCTGTGCTCCTGTCCATTGCTCATGCACAGGGAATATGTTGAAAAGCAAAGGTCACCCTCCTGAGTTTCCCTCTCCTGAAATTTATGGAGTGGCGAAGCTGAATTAGACATGAGCCATAAAACTCTGGCATGGGACGGATGGATCAGCTCCAGTGTAAACTAGGGCTGGTTTAGTCAAATCAGCCATCTGCCTGTGATGGATGTGTGTGCTGGTGTGGCATGCTGCTGTGCAGCAGCTGAGCTCTCCCTGGCTCCGAGATGTCTGCAAGGAGGACATCTTCCTCCAAATAGTCTTCTCCATGTTTTGATAATTCTTTCTATTGTGGCCATATTTCATTCTCTGAGTTGCTCTGGTGTCGGTGTGCTGGGCACAGAGCAACCACAGCCTGCACCAGGAGCTTAGCTGGCTGGGCGAGGGCAGCGGGTGCAGCTCCCCCTTCATACATGGTTGGGTGGCTCCAGGGACGAGCACAAAGCACTGGAGCCTGCTCCATGGAGATGTGCTGCTGCTGGGAAGGCTGGCTTCCTTGGGTACGCTGAGCTCCTCGGTGCCCGTGGGTGGTTGCCTGTCTCATCTGTGGTGCCGAGCTGCCTCCTCTGCTGCTGGCAGCAGCAAGGCAGCCGTGCGGAACCAGGACGCGTCCTCGTTTCTTCCCGAGCACGTGTTCGCAGCTCCTGGGCTGTCTGGTGGCATCTTCTCATCCATGGTAGCGCTGCAGCCCTCGGTGCAGATGGCATCGGTTTAACAAGCACTAAAGTGGATGGATGGGGGAGAGGATCCTTCTTGTTGAGCCTGTTTAAAGCTGCCTTGTCCTTGGCTCCTCTGCACAGCTTGAGCGAGAGCCTGGAGACGTGCAGAAGGAAGCCTCATGAAGGGAGTATTTCCAAGTTTCTCCAGTGGGAAGAGGACTACAGAAGCCTCAAGCTGACTTGAGTTACAGCAGCGGGGCTGCTCTGGTTGTGCACCCTCTTCCCACTGTGGGCTGTTGGCTGCAAATTGCATTGAATGCTCATTTGTGTTATAATGACTCTGGCAGAGGAAGGGCTGGAGAAAATAACCCTCTTACCCTGAGCAAGAGGGGCGACTTTATGTAGTGTTTTATTGGGTCATAAACTGTTTCCAGTTTTATGTTCACTTCCTCAGGTCAGACTTGTTCTGCTGCCACTTGAGCCTTGCGATGCCCTCGGGAGGGATGCTGAGCTGGTTTCAGAGACCACAAGCGGCAGAGATGCTGTGTCCACCCTCCTGCATTGTGCCGTGCGGGCTGGTGCTGAGGGTGCCATAACTCAGGAGGCAGCCGCAGGCTGTGCGATGGGGCTGCGAGGGGTGGCTGCGGCTTCGTGTGTCAGAGCCGCTGGTCGGTCGCAGCACAGGGGCTGCGTTATCTTTGTGTGTGTCCCATGACTTCTACGGATGAGTCGTGCTGAGGATGCTGATCGAGTCCATGAACAGTGCTAGAGCTGGCTGGCATGCGCAGCAAAGCATGTGCTGTTGCATCACAACCTTGGAGATGCTCATGCGTGTCAAAGCCAGATCCAAAGCCTTTGCTTCAGAGACTTGTGCAATCCTCTGCTATGGTGTCCTGAGATATTACCCAAAGCCACTCCGAGTATTTGAGAAACAGCAGAGGAAGAGAGAGACTAACTACAAGGACCAGGTTTTTCCAAGAAGGAAAGAGATGGCTGCCAGCAAATGTGTTAGCATGGGCATAAGTGGAGCTGATAGTCATGGGGCATGAGGTGGGCTTGGTCAGAGCTGGGACAAGAACTCCTGAACGTGTGACTGGGTGCGGAGGTATGGCACCATACCCCAGGACCTCCTGTCCAATCTCCCTCAAAGAGGGCATGGGAGGGTGCAAGGTAAGGGAGAATAATATTTGGTTGGGGGAAACCATTTTAGTACCCTTTTGATCAAAAGCAGATGTACTGATGGCAATCTGAACCTGTTGCCTCTATATACAGTAGCACCTAAATCTAATCGCTGGTCTCTTCAGGCTTTTCACCAGTATGCTGACAACTGCAGATATGGAATGCAAATGCCTTTACTCATTTACAAATGCATAATTTCAGCTGGAAGTATCCATGGCATCTCTGGGTTGGCAGTACAAAGCAGCCCTAGAAGTTGGTGTTTCTGCAGGAGCAGACCTTGGCAAAGGGTCCCAAGGATTTGCTCTTCCTGTTTGGTTCCCATGTATATTCAGGATATTAACTATTCCATGCCTTTGTCATTCTCCTCAGCTTATGTTATGTAATTATTTTTGCTATAAAAATATTGTGTTGTATAGTTTGCAAACCTTCGATCACATCTTCTAATAACCCAAGCGTAAAGCTTAGCACTTCACTCTGGTTTGAAATGATAATAACATGTTTCTTCCCAAATATGCTTTGTATAACGAAGTTAGTGAAGTAGATATTTTACATTTGAAAGTATTATTTTCTACTGTAGGCAAAGGAAAAAAAATTACACTGCTGCATCTTTGTCCTTGACTTGTCCTCAAGTGTTACTGAAAAACACTGTCAGTTCCACTGTGTGAAGATTGTTTTCAGGGAAATAAATGTTTTGGTGGCGGCATTATGTTCCCATTCGATACACCTCTCAGTTTGTAAGCTGCTGAAGGAAGAAATGGGGACACTTTTGTTTCATTTCCAAAGCACAAAGCTGTTTCTAATGTGATGGGCTGTTACAAGGCTGGGGATGGGATGGCTCTTTGCTTGGATCAGGTACTAAAACCTTGATAAGATCAGCTGTGTGGCTGCAGTGTTGGTACAAGTGAAAGCAAGGCATGTGGCTCACTGGATGATCGCCCCAACCCTGCATGTTGGTATCTCGGAGGTGGGTGATGCAGACCCAGAGGGCTTTTCTCACCTTCTGCCTCAGTTAACCTGTGACTTCACTGACATTGCTTACTGACAAAAAGAAATATTTAGAGTGCTGGTCTCGGAACAAGCCAAGATGTTTTTGTTATCCGGATCAGTGCTGGCTTTGTGCCTGGTTCAGAGCCACTGACAGTGCTGACACAAACGGGTCTTTCTGTGCTGGCGGTGGCTTTGGCTTTGAGAAGCACCTGCTGGAGCTGTGCTACCTTGGGGTGGCTGCAGAGCTCTGGAGGAAGGTCCCAAAGCTCTGCTCCAGGTCAGGTGGGGTCTGCAGGGCTTACAGATGAAAGTATGTTGTGCTTAGAGTATGTTTGCTGTGAGTGTTAAAGTGCATTTATTATAAACGTGAAGGTACTCAGTGCAGTGGACTTCTATGAGATCAGTGCCCATCTGGACTTTACTGCAGGCAATGGAAGATTTCTGTGGGGTTAAGCATTTGAGGTTAATCTGTCCCATCTAACTTGATGTCTCTATCTGAGCCTGCCAGCCAGGACTGCCTGTCACAGGTAACCTCTGTCATGGCCAGCTGAGAGAATGAGAGGTCCAACCAACCTCCTCACCTTCGGCTGCTGAAGCTGCCATCCCTATCTAGACAGTGAAGGGATGCCTCTGAAGGCTGCCTCTAATGGAATTTCCCACTGGAGGCCCTCTTCAGAGGCACTTCTCCCTTTCTTCGTTGCTAAGATGAGGAACATCTTCATTAACCACTGAAAACTGAAGTGCAAGTTAAGTGCAGGTTGTATGTTATCCATTTTGCTATGGCCTGAAAAATCAGTTTGCTGTCCTAACTTGTGGGACCAGATGGCAATTTACAAATACAGTAGGGTCACTTCTGGTAATTTGGCCAAATTTCAGTTTGGGTCATTATATTCTGCTTACCCAAAATCTTCCTGTTGCTTTAACTTCAGTTGGCAGCCAAACTGTTCATCCTTGGCAGATGAAAAGGATGCCTCAGTGTTTGAAGGAGCAAGGCTGAAGTTTTAATCGCTTAATGTTCTGTTGAGCAAAGTCAGTAGAAGATGAATGAATGTTTGAGATACAAACTGGGATTTGCTGCTTTTCAACAAAAGGATGAAACAAATGCCAGTGGGCTAATGAAATGAGTGTGTTTGCGGGGCCGTTTCTTTAGAAATTCCTGTCCTTTGCTAAAGCAGCAGTATGATATAACACAGCTTGATTTACTTTAACAGCAAATTAGTTAATGATCCAGGTTTTTATTTTGCTTTGGCTTTTAATTTGACAGCGTGCTAAGCAATCATAATTCACAAGGGCATGTGTGTAGCAGAGACTTCTTTTTCAAAGTCCACAAATCCACTAGTCCTGATCTGAGCAAATAATGTTGGGCTTGTTGATGAAGTCAGCTTTGGCCCAGAGTGGGTACACAGTGTGCTATAAAACTGTTTGCTATTATTGCTAAATGTAATAAATTTCATAATCTAAAGAGTATTTTTAATTACCTCCCCAGTATCCCTTTTAGCTAATGTCCATTTGATTGCATCCAGGTAGCACTCTGAGGCAGGAGCAAATGCTGTTGTACCTCCTGGCAGCTGACACGGGACAAAAAGTGCTTGGAAATGCTGTTCTCATTAGCCAGTTGCTACCTGAGCTTGTTCATGGGATGGGAGTTAGCTTGTAATGTGCAATGATGCCTTTTTCCCCCTACATGTGAGGGTGGATGATAGGGTTAGCAATTACTGTACATAAAGAGCAAAGCCAGCTATCCCAAACCATGCTGCTCAAGTGCGTCTCTCATCCCCAGAGCACCTGAGCAGCATGCAGCTATTTATGGGCTTTGTCCTCAGGATGCTGCCCTGAGCTTGGGTTGGTTCATTTCACTGAGGCATGGGGCAGCAGGAGGGGAAGGAGAGCTGGATTTGGGGCAGTTCCAGCCACAAATGGACTCTGTTTAGGAGGAATTCACTTCTCGACTGTGTTGCTGAACTGCACCTGCAGGAGGTGATTTTTATCTGTTTTGTATCACAAACATACCTGTGAAGAGCAAATGTTTTGCCCCTGAAATAGCCTGTGCAGCTCAGATCAAAGGCGTTTTGTGAACGCCCTTTGGGGAGGGCAGATGCAGCCCATCACCATCCTGCATGCCCTAAGCACCGCTGTGTGCATTTGGGGGGCTGATACTGTTGTCTGCAGGAACAGCCTGTGCCATGGGGCCAGCATCTTGGGCCCTCAGAGCTGTGTGGGAAGCTTTCCTGATGCTCTTCTGGCTACTATGTCTACTTTGGGCACGGAGGGGGCAGCTGGCAGTGCTGTGGAGGGGTTGCAGTCACTGTGAGCAGAGCGACCAGGAGAAGCCTTGCTGCCGAAGCTGGCTCACTGTGGCTCTGCAGCTTCCATCCCCCAGCAGAGCCAGGATCGTGCCCCAGAGCACATACACTGTGTGTCCCTCCCCTGCTCCGCACTGCTGCGCCATGGCAATTGCTCCTCCACAGCACAATGGGGTGCTTCTTGGCTATTTTCATTTTTTTAAAATAACTTTTCATTCTTTCAGAACGGAGATGTGAATCAGGCATTGCCCCAAGGCAGGACATTGCCTGCCATGAACTGCTTTGGCTGCCTTTCAGTCCTGCCCACCTCTCCCCCTCAGCTGGGGGGTTAATTTAAGCTCTGCTATTGATTTGGGATTGCTTGCTTGGATGTGCTCCTGCTTACTTTAGTAGAGCTGTTAATGTCAGCCATCACATGAGCTCTGCTCTGCTGCAGCCTGGCCTGGGGAGGGAGAAGGGAAACCTGCCCCAGCATTATGCTGTGAGGAGGCTTCATGGGTGCTGCTGTTTTCAGTTACCCACGCAAATATAAATAGCTTAAAAGTACATGGCTTTATTTATACCTCTACTACTGTATTTTAGGCCCAAGAATTAGTTTTTTCTCCCCTCCTCTCTTTAAGCATTTTGTGCTTAAGCATCCATGCATCTTAAGCATCCATGCCCTGGCATGGATGTCCCTTAAGGAGGTTTTCTGCAGGTAATTTTTTGATATAGTTAATGGCATTGCAAATAGATCAACCTGGGTTTGGGCTTGCACTGAGTTTGAGCCTTGAACAGAGGATGCTGGAGATGGCAGAAGTGGGGAGTGATCACAGGATGTGGCCTGGAGGTTGCTGCCTCATGGGAGAGCTTGGTGTTTGAAGCGAGCAAGGCTGGGTGTGCTGGTTTTAGAGGCCAGTCCGTAGGGCTGGGGGAGCTGGGACTCAGCTCTGTCTGACATCTGAAATTCTATCTTATGCTGGAAAAGGTGAAGTATTTCAGGAATGGCATCCAGCCAGTGTGGTGATAAATATAGCAGTATTGTACTGTGGCACCATTCATCTGCATATGTCAAAATATTTTATGCAAGAAAATCAGTCATTTCCCCTGTTTTGCAGAGAAAATTGAGGTGGAGGTATGTGTCCTGGGCTAGCAGCAGGTTGGAGCCACAGCTGAGGCTGTGACTGAGGTTGCTTTGCTCCCAGCCAAGGTCATCTCTGAGGGACTTCAAACTTGGTTAGACCTCAGCCTGGCATAGACATCTTACCTGAATTAGGAGCTCCAGCTTGTTGAGAAGCTGATTTATTTTTATTCCTATTTTTTATTCTGATTTTCTTCTGTAATTTATTTTTTCCCATTTTGGGAGGTTTTTTAGTCTGGCTGGGGGGCAGATGGAGTCAACTTATTCATTGCTTCCCTGCAGAAGAAACATGCTGAACTTCATTTGCACCTGGGAGAGCTTTAATGACTTAATAATGAGAAGAACTTATGCCCATCAAACATATAGAAGTTTGAGGTCAAAAGATGGTTGTGTACTTCTTTGTTTCTTTAAAAAAAAAAAAAAACTATATAAAGGATATTTTGTGAAAGGTGGCTGGAAGAATTGTCATGGAAAAAATGCATTTTTAGTGTTTGACTAAAGAAATTTTAACAATGAATAACTTTTGCTGGTGGTTTCAAATCCATTGCTTGCTGAAACTGTGATAGAGCCTCCTCAGCTGTGAGGAGCCATTTGACCAGGTCTCTGATTTAAACACATCAGTTTCCTCTCTTGCCCCCACAGCAAGACCAGTGCTAAATAATTTCTTTTCATTTTCAACCTCATAACTCAGTTTGTTTGTATTATGCTAATTTGGTGATTTGATCATTTAGAGCTATTTAAATATACTGTTTTTTGTCTTGCTTATAACCACAATTTGATCATCATTCTGTTCTGTTGAATTAGCTTGGAAACATGCTTGTTTAGTGTGTATGTGCTTGTTCATCCTTTCTTAAATAAAATCTATTAAAAGGAAACAGAACAGGCTATTTTGTCAGATTGCAGCGTGGGTTACAACCTCAAGGGCGTGGGCAACTTCGGCTAAAGAACCAGCAAGGCGTTCAGCTACTTCCCAGCTAATGCCTGTGGGGTTGTCTATATAATGTGTCTGCTGACCTCAGATTTGCTTCTGTGACCAAGCAGACTGGACAGGAACCAGCTCTAAGCCAGAAGCAATTTAATGGGGTGACTGGAGGTCCTGTCTGAAGAAGAGCCAACTGTGTCTTTGGGACTCCCAGTTGGTGCCCAGTGAATCATGGGTCCTTGCAAACTACAGGTCTGGGAGATGTGCCTGGAGTGCTGCATGAAAGCTCATTAGAAATCCTTTTGCATGATTGCTAAATAAAGCATTGAGCACTTAGAAAGATAAAAGCACTAGTGGTTGTCCAGACCTTGAGGAGGATGTTGCAACATCTCCAAAACAGTAGCTTAGCTGAACTCAACCACAAAACCTTCGAATGGAAAGACGCAACGGGCTTGGGTTTTCACCACAGACTTTTGGTCACATCAGATAGCTGAGAGAAGATGCAGAGGGTAGGAAGACAATCTGTTCATAAAATGGAAGGGGTCAGCATCATTTCAGTTGGTAGTTTCTGTAGCATCTGTACAGCATCTTCTCCAGCTGGCCATAGACATAATGCACAAGGAGCATTTGCTAGAAGTACAGGAATTTCTCATGACTTGATCCAAACTATAATGTTGACAAATTAAGTCTTTCACTTTCATGCAAAAGCCATGCATAACAATAGATGTTTCGAGCTGTAAATGAATGTATACATTATCTGGAGAGCTGGTTGTGTGCTAGGTACAGAAAGGTACTTGGATGATTTTATGGTTGTCATTCTTTGTAATTTTCTATTCAGTTATTAGCACGAGTGAAGCACATTTGTTCTGCTTGCTGATCTTTTTATTACGTCTCCACAAACGTACCCTAGAAAATTAGCAAGGAGTCCAGTGCAGTTATTTTTAGTTTTTCTGACACAATTGGTCAAGGAAAACGAACAGTGTTTCCCAAGAAACTCTTGATGAAAGCAGAGAGCAACTCCTGTAGAAACCTGAACACTGACCATATTCCAGCAGTTACTGGGAGTTGAGAACATTTCAGAATTGCCAGCTGGGGTATATAAGTACCTAACTCCCATTAAACTCATAAAATCAGTAGGTTTTACACCCCTTTACTTTAAAACTGTAGACCTGGGTATGTTGTGTAAGTGGCAGCTTGCACGTTGCTAATGGGACTTGGAGAAGCAGATACTCTGATAACTGCTGATGGTGACTGTGTATGGTTATTTTTTTAATTGTGTGCACTCAAACATCCCCTTAGAGCAGATGTTATGTGGGAAAATGGTTTAAATGAAATATAAAAAAGTGATTTAATTGCAGTGATAATGTCTCATTTGTGGAATAAATGGCATAGACTGCCCATAACTGCAGTTCTCCCCTGGGCTTCTCCAGAGCTTCTCCATTACATCTCCTTTGCTACCTTGGAGTGCTTTTTCTGTTTCTCTTGTGCTTTGGGGTTATACATAGGACTAAAAAAGCACAAGATGAATGTCTGCATCTTTACCTTCAACAATTTCACCCATCATCCTCTGAGGGATGTGGTTCCATGTTGTAATTTCCTTATGCATCTGCCAGGTGGTTTTTTTACTTGAGTTCTCTTGATTTTAATGACTGTTTGACTCCCACATTGCAGTCAGATTTTGTTATCTGTAAAATGCAGCTGCAGGCATGCTTTCAGCAGGCATGCTTTTTTATATATAGATATTATTTATATATATACAGGCACACATATATAGACACCCTTTTTAGACTTTTTCAATATGTACTCTTAAGTCCTGTTCCAAATGAATTGTAATTGAGCTTTGATGTTTTCTCAGTCTGACAAGCAGTCAGCAGACTCGCACTAGGAAAATATTTGTTGATGTTTGAAGATTATCTGCTGATATCTGAGCTGTGCTGATAGATTGTGAGCACCCTGGTGGTGAATGTGCTCTGCTCCATGTCCTTGTGTTGATTATTTTCCCTTATGGTAGGTGACATCAGGATCCTTTTTCTGACAAAAGTGGGAATGAGGATATATTGTCAGATTGGCAGAACTCAGGAAGGAACTCCATAGACTGCATTGTAACTCAATTCAGCTGGAATATACTTGAATGGCAAGAGAGGTTGAAGCATTGGGACTTCTCTCATGGAGTTTGAATTAATCATCCTGCTTGATGTGGGCAGCAGCAAGGAGTGTCCCCTGGGCTCATCCGTACTGCTCTGCAGATGTTGTAGTGTCCCTGCAGTGGACATGTCACATAACAGACACTAACAATCCACCTTCTGCATGTTGTACACATACCAGCCATTAATTGTTGGTATTATATAAATTTCAAAGTTCTTAGATTTGAACTGGTAACCTCCAGGTGTAAAAGTCCAGCATGCTGTAATGTAACTCAGAAGTCAATGTACATAATGATAGCAGGAAATCAGGTGGCTTTGAACAGTGCCTGTGGGAGGAAAAGTTTGTGGGCAGTCTGTCTTCCTTCAGCCCCTGGCATAACGAAAAGGCATTGGGAAGAGCAGGAGACTCGCACAATCACGTGGATTAAATGAGGGTGCTAATGTCCTTATGCTGTCCACTCAGAGGTGTAGGTGAGGTTGAGGTGGCTCCATGTCCTTCAGGATGGCTGGGAAGTGAAAAGGAGTGTGTTTGTCTATTTCCTCCAGGTGCAATTCCCGTAGGAGTCTGTGTCCTCACTGTACAAATGCACCAATACCCAGGGGGGTTGTAACCATAAGCTGTTACTGAAGCTGTTTTGGAGATGCCGTATTGTGAAATGAATAATTAGCTCTCACTGAAGTCCCTGGAAGAAAGAAGGGGAGCAAAGTGTCCCCTGCTCAAGGGCAAAACAGGGAGAAGCGCAAGACAAAGCTCTGTGGCTCCTAACTCTTCTGTGGCAAAACACAGAGGTTTGGGTCAAAGTCTAGAGGCAGGGAAATAAAACAACTTGTATGAGCATCCTTTAATCTCGGATTTTATCCACTGTTTAGGACTCAAAGCTGAGTTTGGATTTTGGATTTAACTGTTTTTCGTGGTTAGCACATTTGATTTAGATGCAGCAATACAACTTTTCCTACCCAAAACTGATGTAACATGAATTGGATGGGTCATTCTCTTTTTCTTCTAAAAGAGCAAGATAGGTGGGAGCTGTGAGGTCTCAAGTCTGAGGCCATCACTTCTCCCAGCCAGAGGACTGCGGTAATGGCATCCTTTGAGCAGCTACTCTGCTCTCAGCTGGGTAGCACTGCACCTGGAGCACGGCCACGGGTGAGCAAGAGAGACTTTTGGGATGCAAATGAAGGAAAACACTTTCACTGCAGCTCTTCTTAGGGCTGTTTTCTTTACTAAATGCCTTCTACGTAAGACAGCCTGCGACTCATTCATTCCTGATTATGTTCCCAAGTTACCCCTGAAATAGCTCCACTTTAGTCATCCTAAATGTAAGTTACTGTTAGCGTTTTTCATTGGCACTGCTATAAGAATGATTGCCCTTTCAAGTCTTGACTTAAAAATCTGCCTATGTGTTCAGCTTGGGGTGGGGGAAATCGGAGAGTGTTTAAAAAGTGTGATGAAACTTATTCCCGTTCCTGATTTCTTTGACCAGCTTGAAGATGTCCAATTCCTCCACATTTGGCAAGATGGTGCATTATGCCATTGGTGGGGAATCTCCTGTACCAGTGACAGACATCAATTTCAGCATTACACTGTCATTTCTTGAGGGAACCACTGTAGATTTGAATTAGTGTCCTCAGTTGAAATATTGTCAAACACAGGCCTCCGTATGGATGGAGACAAGTTCGCTATGTCCACAGAGCGACACAAGTCCTCATAAGTCACTTATATTGTTGGCTTCTGAAAGGTAGAGGTCATTTCAATAAGTAAAAGTGTTGGTTTAATAATTATTGATCCTTTTATGTCAGTATTAGACTGTACGTAGCCATGTGCTGTGGCTGTAGCAGTTAGCAAGGCCTTGCTTACTGGGCTCCAGCCCCCAAGCCCCGCTGTCCTTGACAGGACTTGCTGCTGGCAGGAGCCCCCAGCTTCCAAGGGGGTGGGCAGACACTGCAATTAGCCATGGAAACACCTCCCTGTCCTGTTTCAAAAGTATTTGACTGCTTGTTTGAAGCCAAGTGGTGAGCTGAGAGGCAGGTGTGGGCAGGTCAGGGGTGCACCATGCACAGGCATCAAGAAAGCAGTGGTTTGGCCAGTGAATAGTGAGTAGATGTTTTGCTGGGGCTGCAGTGTGACAGCAGTGCAGGAGGATGGTGGTGATTTTCAGATGAGGACAGTGGATGTCTTCTGCTGGGTCTGAATTCTGTTGTCTATCTCGCAGGTGCATGCCCTCTCTCACGTACCTCCCATCATGGTATAAGCTCTAACTAGGAAGGTGGGATTTATTTTTGTGGACGCTGCTTCATTATGATTTCCCACAACAGAAAGACTTGTTTTGATTCTCTTCATCTTCAGGTGACTTATTAAGGTGCTGTTTTGATGTGCTCCTCGTGCTCTGAAGGAGGCACCAGATGAAGAGGCTCCCCTGGTGCTGTCCCCATGCCTGGGACTGGTTCTGCCTTCCTTAGATCAGGCACCGGGGCCTCCTAAACCTTTCAGGTGACATTCCTATGAAATTGGATAAGAGTCTGGCTCCCGCTCAGTGTTTATATGCTTAACCTTAAGCATGTTAGGAGGGTGACATAGAATATTTCAAGTGATGATATGCTTTGAATTATTTATAAATTCTTCCTGAACTCCTCAGCTGATTTAAAAAAAAAAAAAAAGAAAAAAAAAAGAAAAAGGAAACCTGTTCTTTAATGGATTATTCCATTCTGACACTTCCTAATGGAAACATTTTGACTTTGCCACTCTGAAATGATTTTTTTTTTTTTTACTTCTGAACCTGCTTCTGTTTAGTACCTACAAATGATGGAAACCTAACATTTACAAGTAAAGCCTCTTTTTGTCCAATCCATTTTTTTCCCCTCTGAAAATTCTGCAGCTTCTCCATTTTGCTCTGGCAGAGCATTTGCTCAGCTGGCAAGCAAGAAACCCATGTCCCAGCTCATGATCCCTCCTCCAGCATCGCTTTGTGCTCCTGCTTGCTGGTTGCATGGTGCTGCACAGACAGCATTGCTGTTATTTTAGGGAGGATACACTTCACTTTGGGCCTTTGTAAGTGCAGGAAGTTAGTGTGGGTCTGAGATCTGTTGCCTCTGTCAGAGCAGGAGGACACCTCCCCACCCCCTCCACATGCCGAGTCCTGCTTTGGTGGAGGAGTAGTGACAACTGCAATTGGGGTCAGGGTTGTCATGCTGACAGAAGTGCTCCTGAATGCTGGAGAGAAGGGAAAATGCTTTACATGCCTTGCTCCTCTCTCAGCTTTTGTGAAGGCTGCCCAAAGAAAAATCTGTTGTTTTTTTTTCCTGTACTTTTTCTCATGGGGGAAGAAAGTCTTGTGAGGATAAGACAAAAAAGAGGGTTGGGAGGAAGGTAATCTGTAAATTGGTTGAACAGGGCTACTTCATATATATGATGTTAGGAAGAACCTTTTGGTGGGAACAGTGATGAGAGCGTTGGTGGCATGGACTTTACAGAGCTGTGCCAGAATGTAGCCTTATTGTTACAAAAATGGGGAAACTGGAGGGTTTGGGGTGACCCTTGGGAAGAGCCCTCCTCAGCTGGGAACGCAGGGCTGCAGGCTCCAGCTTGCTACCTCTTGTTGGCCACATCCAAATGCAAAAACAAAAAGACCTCTGCAAGTTGTAGTGATTTTTTTTTTTTTTTTGGTAACAGTTTTGGTACCAAATGGGGAAAAATAGTTTGTGACACTTGGGAGCAGAAGACAAACTGTGAAATTGACAACCATGTTGTGGGGGCTAACTAAAGCAGGCAAAAGCAAAGAAATCCAGAGGTAGCTGCTGTCCTCTGCTCAGCCTTTGCCTCCAGGTATGGCAGGAGATGCACTTGGATGCTGGATGCGGTATGATGCTGAGCAGGAGATTTAAGGACAGAAGAACATCCTTGAACCTGAGCTGCCTTGTTTTTGTCAGACGCAGTTAAATCCTTAACAAGAATTTAACAGGTTTTTGTATTTAATTTCCTTTTCTCACTGGGGACAGATATCAGTCTGTGTGACAGCAGCCCTTCTGCTGGAGCCCAATTGGATGCGAAGCAGCTGCAAATCACCAAA
Organism: Anseranas semipalmata; assembly: GCA_013399115.1. Lineage (NCBI taxonomy): Eukaryota > Metazoa > Chordata > Aves > Anseriformes > Anseranatidae > Anseranas > Anseranas semipalmata. The sequence continues at coordinate 135,588 of VXAA01005715.1, read as the reverse complement.
AATTGCAGCTGTCAAAGGGATTTATTTTATACTGCTTTGTACATGTGGTGCGAGCAAGTCAATATTAATAAACAGTGGCACTCCCTGATAGCCAAGAAAACTGCTGCTCTTGTGCATCCCACTTTGTTAGGCAGCATGCACAATTGTATGTATGTATGCACTGATGCCCTAAAATATCACTCACCATTGCAGCCACGGCTACAGATAACGAAACAGTTGTAGTGTCCCTTGTGTCTGGCTCCCAACAATCCTGTGTATCAGGAGCTTTGATTTTTCTTGAGTGTAGGGAAGGGGTTTTCAAAACTCTTCCTTGACCTAATGGAGTTCTGAGCATCTGTGGAGACCTGGCTTCATTGTGGGATGCCTCCAGGAGAATCAAGTCTTTCTAAAGATTGGATCTCTGCTTGTAAAAAAAACTACATAGAAATCTTATCTGGATGTTGGGTTCTTGTTCAGCCTGGCACAGGTCCTGGCTTTTTTATTCTCCAAACCCTGGCAGTGGAAGGGGTCTACTCTGCATGCAAACAGCCAATATGTGCTGATGGGTACCCATGCTCCCTTCAGCCCATGGAGCTGGGGCTGAACCCCTGTGGCCAGGGAATGATCCGGGAAGGAGAAAGGCTGCCTATAATTCTGGGATAAATGTGCTGGGTGTATCATGCCTCTGGGGACAAACTCATGTAGGAGCAACAAATGCAAAGCTTTGATTTGGAGGTCAGAGGATGTCAACTTCTAAATGCTGTGTCTAGCAGTGATGTTGTGAGTGCAGAGAAAAGCAAGGAAGCTGGCGAAGGGATTGGAAAGCAAGACTTCTGAGGAGTGACTGAGGGAATTGGGGTTGTTTCCTCTGGAGAAGAGGAGGCTGAGGGGAGACCTCAGGTAGTTGCAGAGAGCAATGCAAGGAGGTTGCAGTGAGAATGGTGCTGGTCTCTTCTCTGGTGACAAGTGATAGGACACAAGGACTGGCAGCCAGTGACTGGCAGCTGATGAGTAATGCAGCAGTTCATGGAAAATGTAGCAGAACTGGAACCATGGTCTTCTAGTAAGTGGCTGGGACATCTGCTTTTTGCCTCTGTGCTGAATCAGCTGCACCTGTAATCATGGTACTGGTGGAACAGGAGGGACAACCTGGTGTGGCGAACCGAGGTGTGGTGAGGAACTTCTGGTCTGGGCAGGTGGCCTGTTTGAGCTGAGCAGCTAACCTTCCCATTGGGCGCGATTTTACTGATGTCAGGCAAGTCTTTAGGGTTGCAAATAGCCTTATCAGGGAGGTGGGTGAGCTTTAAGTGTGCCTTTACATAATGAAGTCCCGGTAAAGCTTGGCTTCTTTTCTCCCTGTATCCTTTCCTCTTCTCAGTGGTGGCCTGGTACTAGCCCATGGCTGTTCCTGAGCTGCAGTCCTTCCCCTCCTCCTGCTCTGGGAGGTGCTTGTTGGGCTGCAGGTTCTTCTGTCCCAGGGATTGCCAGCAAAATGCACTTTTGCTTTTATTTTGGCTATTAAGACCTCGTTCAGCGGTCTCCCTGCAAGCTCCACTCAGAGCTGCACGTGGAAGTGCTGCACGCGCACACCATGCGTGCCTTTGGGACGGCCTAGCCTGTGTTCATTGCTTTTTTTAATCTTCTTACTGATTAAGAAAATTTACTGCAGTTTTCAATGTGTTTTGGAGAGCGAGGTTCTTCTGGGCAGCTGGTTGTGCTGGTGGGAAGGGGGCTGGGGCCGGGGCTGTCCTGTGTGTCCGGGGCAGGGAGCGCTTGCCCCTGGGCCAGCCTCTGGAGAGGGGGATGAGGAAGGTTTGGAGCCTGTGGGAATGGGGAAGCTGGGTGGGTTTTAGGTCATGGGATTTCAAAACCTGAACAGAAGTAAATATCTAAGAGGTAGAGGTAAATGCTCTTCCTGCAAACCCAGGTGGGGAGGATTTCTCCAAAATGCACAACAAACCCATCTGGAAATGATTCGTGTGATGCCATTCACAAGATGTCATTCCAAGATCTTACTGCCTTTTGCTGTCAAGCTGAAACAATATCCAGAGTTCACTCTTGTGATTTCTTTCTCCTGTTACAGCAGAACACTTGTATTTAGCAACATTTAAAGGGAGGCTTAACCCTGTCCCCTGACACACTGCTATGCTGAGCTGTGACAGGGAGCTTTTCTTTGGGTTCCCCAATGAACAGCGATGGCCAATAGAACAAAAACTGTAATCCCAGCAATTTGACCCCAGAAAGTCAAAACAATTATTTTAATAGAACTCTCCAAGGCACAAGCAAATTCTTGCTTGCACCTTTTTGATACAGATTGTGTACCTTTAGTGATAGCTGAGCAATTTTTAAAAATTAACTATTTCCTATGAGGAGCTTTCAGTATGAGGAGCTGTAGTGGTTTTACCCTGCCGGGCAGCTGAACTCCACCACAGCCGCTCTCTCACTCCCCCTCCTCAAAGAAGAGGAGGAGAAGAAAGTATGATGTAAGGAAACAGGGTCTCTCGCAGGTTGAGATAAGGGTAGTTTTAATTAAAGAGAAAAAAAGGAAAGAACAAGCGAAGGCCGCGTGGAAGCACAGAGGGGAAAGGGGAAAAAAATATTCTCTACTTCCCCATCAGCGAGCGGTGTTCAGCCACGTCTTGGGAAGCAGGGCCTTAATACGCGTAGCGGTTGTTCGGGAGGACAGACGTCTTCACAACGAGAGCCCCCCCTTCTCCTTCCCTTTCCCAGCTTTTATTGCTGAGTGTGACACCATATGTTATGGAATATCCCTTTGGTCGGTTTAGGTCAGCTGCCCTGGCCATGTCCCCTCCCCACCTCTTGCCCACCCCCACCTACTGGCTTCGGGGGGTCTGGAGAGAGTCCTGGTGCTGTGCCAGCACTGCTCGGCAGTAGCCAAAACAGTGGTGTGATACCAGCGCTGTTCTAGCTACAAGTGCAGAGTACAATGCTATATGGGCTGCTGCAGGGAAAGTTAACTCTATCCCAGCCAGACCCAGTACAGGAGCAAAACAAATTACTCATAAATTCAGATTACTTTCAGCAAATAGAAGACAGTTAATAACATAGCAATTAAAAGTGAAATTTCTTTTGTTTCAAAGCGGAACACATTTTTTTTATGTCAAAGTGAGCTTTTATTTTTAAAGAAGCGAAGAAGTCCCAGGAATGAAAACAACAGTCTGGGACTGTTGAACATTTCATTTTGTCTGAAACTGTTTTCACCACAATCTTTCTCTTGCTGAGAAAACCAGACCAGCTTGTTCCTGTGTCTCCAGTTTTTGCACATGACATAAACTGAAGTGAGCCCCAGCTACCCTGCTAGCTCTTTATGGCGGCAAATGATGAAGCTTGCTATCAAAGGTAGTCTCTTCTCTTGCTGCTCCAGGGTCTTAATGTAGTTTCTTTTTTTTTTAATCTCACAGACTATTTGTGTTCTACTTTTAATTTTCCTTCCTGTTTTCATGTACTTTGAAGATCCCTGTTTTACTCAGCTGGAGGAGGCCTTGCACTTCCCCTTTTCTGTGTTTAACCCCTGTGCATTTGCACCAGGGCTGGGGGATCCCACAGTGCCTTGTCTAAACCCAGGAGATGCTTTTATATCTCTGGGAGGTTGGTCAGAGGGCCGGAATGGCTCTGACAGTGGGACAGACCTTGCATTTTGTGGGAGTTCTTTGTTGGTAAACTCATTATAGAGGCAGTTTTCTGCGCCGGGTTGTGACCAGTTTGAGACTGAGCCAAGAAGGGCATCCAAGAATGAGGCTTGCTCCAAAACTCTCAGAGATGTAAAAATATCCAACTACTTTATTCCAGTGATTAGTAATCTGGTCCTGTGCCACTCCAACACTGGGGCAGCTAATGCTGAACTGAGTGCTTCAATACATGGTCTCCTTTACTTGTATAGCAATTTTATTTGTAATTTCAGATTAAATTTATGTGCTTCATTACATTGGACTCTTCATGATGCTAAATTGCATCCTAAGAATTGTCCATTAAACTTCAAAGTTATCTTTATTGGTTTATTGATAATTTTTTTTTTTCCCGGTCTGTGTGCAAAAAATGTTTCTTTGGAATATGGCCTGCCAGAAACTGCTTTGTCTTGTGGACACAAGCATTTTTATGCATTGGTTTAAAAAAAAAAAAAAAATCTCTCAAATAACTTCTTTTATAATATATAGAAACACAAGATAGTCTGTTAATAATACTTGCTGTTAGTAAATATAAAGCTAAGGAAACCTCTAGGTAGAGAACTTAACAATATAAACATTCTTCAAGGTTGGAGCAAGCACTTTGAATTGGAAAATTTCACCTTTAGTCCCTTCTGCTACAGGCTTACAGTGAGATCTGGGTACTTGGGACAAAATCTGTGAAGCGGTGGTCACCAGCCAGCCAGGGAGCAGCTCTGGGCAGTAAGCACAAGCCCGTTAATCCCTTGGAGCAGCACAATGCAGGCTGTAGAAAGCAGAGATGAGTGGGAAAAGCAAAATAAAAATTAAACTGAACAGTTGCAACATGTCTGTAATAAAAGATATCTTCTACAAGAATTATCTAGGCTTTCAGTGTAAGCAAGCTGTTAAAAAAAAAAAAAGAAGGGAGCGGGGGGGGGGGGGGAAGACTTGCAAATAGGCTAATGTGAATAAAATGTGTTGTGTGTGATAGCCTGACAATAACGACAGCCACCAGGTCGCTTCGTTGGGGCTGCAGTAATGTGCTGTGAGCCAGGCTGTAGCACCGAGGATGATGTGCAAGAGTGACAGGCAGAAATTCTTCCTTTATGCAAAGTCAGTGTTTTGCTTTGAATAAAATATTTATTTCACAAAAAACTTGAACTGTTCTGCAGGGAGGAGAATTCAACAGTTAATTTCCTTTCTCCTGAGACTTTAAGAGTTTGGTTTCTTTTTTTTTTTTTAAGTATATTTTTGGGGCCTGTTTTGTGTGTGCTTAATGTTAAAGCTTTTCCTTCTGATCACAAGTGTGTCAGGATTAGCTTTGTGCAAGCAGCTTGGAACTTATTTGTGTGTTTGTCATATTCTATTCCTTGGTGACTTGCATGCAGCTCTTGGTGAGCTGCCTTGGATAGCTGGAACCCAGGCATGGGCAGGCTCACGAGGGGGTCCTGCGGGGACTTGTTTCAGTCTGGAATTTGTGACCCCTATGGTATATGCACTGCCCTTGGGCTGACCCCAGTAAGCTTGGTGGGCAGCACTGTGAAACCCTTTATTAAGCACAGAAATGTAAATGCCTATTCACTTCAAATTGGCAATTATATTAGTAAGACTAGATTACTAAAACCTGTGCATCCAAACAAGACTTTCAGCTCAGAAATGGCATCATAGAGAGCTTGTGCCTTGAGTTTATTCTTTAGTACGATGCCAAAAGCTTATTTTCCTGGGCCTGATTTTTTTGATTAAAATATTGTCATTATTTCTTCACAAAAAGCCATTGACTTGCTAAATTACCTTAGTGATGACAAGTAGGTGACACTAGCCTGATTGCCTACATTAGTCATGAGCCTTTTATAAGGAATTTGCCAACCCAGTGCTTAGTTCCACCTAAATCAATGTTTTGTAAACAAACATAGCAGAAATGAGTTTTAAATAGTAAAATTTGGCTAAGATGTCTAAAATTGGGATGTTCCACTGGAGGAAGTCCCTGAAATAGCCTCCTGCACCCATTAAAGCATTGTTTTCAAGCCTGATACAAATTGTTGGGCTTTTCAAAAATGCCATCAGTTTTTTGAGTATCTCACTAAAAGTCATAGTGGTAGAAGCTTCGCCAAGGGGGTGATGGATCTCTTGTAACTTTTGGGTTGTGGGAGCCCCCTGGCACCTGGGAGAGAAGCTATTGGTCCTAATTTAGGCTTCTAGGAAGTGGCCGCAGAAGTCTGGAGAAGTCACCCTGTGCCTACTGGAGCAGAGGGGAGGGAGCAGGCAGCTCCAGCGCTGCCACAAGTGGGAGGCAGCAGGAGATGCTGCAGGGGCCAGGTGACTCGGAGGCCTCATGTTGGCAGTCCAGCACTGGGGAGAGGTGCTGTGCCCAGCGTCTAGAGCAGAGTATCTGCTTTTCTCCAGTGACTGCTGAGGGATGCAGCCACTGCTCCCTCAGTGATGGAGACCTTTGGCCATGGTTGTGAAGAGAGTCTGACCCAGCGTTTGGGTAGAGAGCAAGCTGTCTGTGGAAACCCTTATGCCATGAATGGAATATGGTCATGAATGTCCAGTGAAGAGCTTGCATACATGCTTTCCTACCTGTTGTTTCTTTCCAGAGCTACAGTCTGGCAGATGGAGCCTATATTAAGCCTCTGGCTCACAGGCAGCAAGGCAGTTGGCCGCTCTCCATGTGTCCATCTGTCTTTTTGCCATCCCACACAAACAAAAATCTTTTGAACCCAGAGATCAGTTTTAACCAACAGAAGAAGCCACCTTAGGGTTAATGAAGACTTCTGGGACAATCCACTGTCAGCTTTGTTTGGCAGCGACCAGGTGATGACTGTGCACATCTCGGGGCTGCTGTGGCAGGAATAGTCTCAAGGTCATCAAGGCTGGGACAGGGGGCACCACGGTGGAGGAGGGCTACGGGACAAGGCACAAAGACCTAGAGTTCAAGGCTTTGCTAACTTTTCTGCTTTCTGAACAAATTTTCATGTATTCATTCATCTTGTGGTTTGGGGAAGTGTAACAGGGTCCTGTTACATCTGCTCAAATCGTGGTCTTTGTTCTTTTTTCTTCCTTTTCAAAAAAAAATATATATATTCAGTATTACAGCAACAAGTAAAAGCTGGGCATGAGCTTCTGCAGAGTGGTGCTGGTGCCCCTGCAGTGTGCTGATGGCTTATCTTCCCTGGCATTGCACGGAAGAGCATCGGAGGCTGTTGGTCTTGCAGGAGAGTGCAAAATAATATTCATGGAAAGCTCTGTTAACCTGAAAGTTTTTTGACAGACATTGCATGGGGCAGATTGCAATCCCTTCTGATATGCTCTGTGTCTTAAAACAAATAGAAAATTGCTTTTTTTTTTTTTTTTTTTCCAGGAGGGCTTAAGTCCTTGAGACAGTGTGAAACACTAAGAGAAACTGCTCTGCTCCTAATCTGATGTGAGCAATGTTGGAGTTCTGAACTTGGCTCTGCTCTCCTGCCTGCATGTCTTTCTCTTATGAGAAACAGGCTTTAAAGGCAATAGGTGTCTCTTGCCAAATTTTGCAGAAAAATCTTGTGTTGAAAACATGGTGGCATAATTCTGGTGTATGGAGTAGACAGAAGTCCTCCTGGAATAATAAATTGATTATTATTATTATTATTATTATTATTTTACAGGGGAATACATTGTCTCTTGCACATATGCCCTTTTGGGGTGTAGAAAGGATTCATGATGTTCATTCACCCCTGGGTGGAGTCACCCTGCTGTTCCCAGGCAGTTGTCAGGGCTGGGAGCTCAGGGACCCTGTGCATGCATACCTCACTGCTTGCTGGGCACTGTGGTATGAAGCCTGCGGAGACCTGGTGCTGTACAGTGTGTGACCGGGCAGTGCATTTGGAGATCAGTGTCCTGAACAGGACAGGCGGTCGCTGTCCTGGTGGTGGTAGGAGGCTCTGTAGCAGCTGGAACAGGTGAGCCTCCCCAAAACATTGCTTTTTACCCCACCCATGGCATGACCACTCCAGCACGTGATCTATTGCTATCGACTATTCTAAGCTGTGTGAAATGTCTCCCAACTATCTGTACAAAAACTGTCCTACCACCATTTCTGTATCTGCAGGAACAATTTCTATTGACTACTTAAGCGTCTTATCTCTGTACAGTTGGATCAATTTTTTTCTAGCAGACTGCCTGAATTCCCACCTCCTCTCTGCAAAGGAGAATGGGATAATGTAATGCCCTGGTGGTGGGCAGACTAGATTCAAACCTCCTTTCCAAGACTGCAGGAAATATTAATAAAATGGTTAGTCATGAAATACTCTTCAGGGACTTGGAGAAGCAACCTTGTCTATGAGCAGGGTACTGTATAGCTTAAATACTATCTGTTGAACCTGTCAAATAGGCCTTACACTAGCATAAAACGTGTGAGATTAGCAGATGTTAACAACAGAAATGAAACACCAGAAAAGTATTTCTGTATGAGCTACTCCTCCACCTTCAGCTTATGCATGTGATGGACTAAAACCCATCTGCCAGAAAGGCAATGGGTTTTGACCTAAAAAGAGATCAAGAACTAAAGAAGGAATAGGCAGGACCTGGTCTGGCTCATGAAAATGAGCTGTGTTCCCATCACGTGGCATCTGCCACTAGCATATACCTCAAAAGAGGAAAGCAGAGATTCTTGTGTCCAAGGGCTTTGCCTCCCTTAGCTTCCAGGAGTCAATGACTTGGTTAAACAATCTCAAAGTCAGTGTTGGCTGTGCTACAACGGAGACAGATGTGCAAGGGGAATACTTCTGAAGGGTTTTCCAATGTCCTCCTTCAGCAATGATCAACTTCATGTCCTGGTTCAGGGAGTGCTGGTGATGAGCAAGCGCCCAGAGTCTGGCTAAAAGTGCTTCTGTACTTCCCTGCAACAGAACCACAGCACTCTGCTGAATCACTGCAAAAGAGGCAGCAGCTCTTCTAACCAGAAATGAAAATGCAATAAAAAGTATTAAAAGATGAAAGAGCCTTCCTCAGAGCAATAGACAGATGTTTTCCTGTGACTTAGATGTGAACATGGCATTACCAAAGAGGGGGAAAATACACACCCCACCAAGCCCAATGAAGATGTTAAGGGAACTGTACCAAAAGTTTTTTTTTTTTGGGGGGGGGAAAGTAGTTTATTTTTGTCTTTACCTGCTAGTTAACTTTTTGAGTGCAGGAAGAGTTGCATTGAGAGCTGCATGATTGTAGGCAAGGTGATGAATCGTACCACCTGCCTGTTTTTAAATGAGCAGTGGCCATGCTTTGCCCAGAAATGCATATTTGGGAGCTGCTGCCACTGGTCTGCTGCTGTGCTTCAATGGGCTGGAGTAAATCAGGGTTCAGTCCCTGCACGCATGTCCCCTGCTGATTGCCGAGGCACTGGCGGAGCACCCCTTGGGTGGGAAGGGTGGTGAGGACACGGCTGGGTGGGAGCATGCTGTGATGCACCCTAAAAATAAGGGTGGACATCATGAGATGGGACCAGGGCTTGGTACTGAGGGGCAGGGAGTGCAGATGCTCACCATCTCCCTCCCCATCCCGCTCTCATTCTGAATAGGAAGCAGTCCAATTGCACCAAAATGTGGTAACTGCAGAAATGTCTTTGAATTCCAATAACCAAGGCACGGGGTGGTCCCCTCTGCCCCCTAGAAGTGCAGTATGTCACCGAGTGCTTGTGGTCCTGAGCAAGCAATAGGGCAACTTTAGCTGATGTTATGGCTTGAACAGTTGGCTCTGGGAGAGTGCATTTCAGGAAGCAATCGGGGTGGCCTTGAGTTGGTTTAATTAGCTTCTCAGTGAAGAACTAAAGGTTTTATAACCTGTCTTTTTAATTGTCTGAAAAGACAGCAGGTAGTAAATTTTGCATTGTGGTCTCTTGCATGTTTTGGTAGAAATGAGAAAGCTCTCGATTCCAACCACCGGTGACTCTGGAGAAGGCCAGCTATTTCCTTTCCTCTTAACGTTTTGCTCTGCACCCTCAGCAGCTCAGAGGTTCCCAGACGGGCGTGTGCTGTGGGTGCAGCACGTGTCCCTCCCTCCCCTCCTCCTGCAGCATTTTGAGGGATGGCTTTAAGCATCGGCCAGGTTTTCCTGGGGAGGGGAACAGCGCTGATGGAAGCCAAAGGAGAGGCGAGACATGGCATTAGTTGGCTGAAGCAGCAGCAGTGCATCCTGCAGGTTTAGATGCTGGACAGGCACCAGAGATTGTCCTTTATTTGTTTCTACCTGACTCAGCAGAGATTTTCAAGGGCTAGTCTGTCCCATTGTCCCATTGACTCACCAGCTACCTCTTGGCAGCAAGGCCTGTGTGCACCTGTGTGTGTGTACATGCCAGCAGAGCCTAGGATCATCTTAGAGAAGACTTCTTTAAAAGCATTATGCCTGTAAATAGTGTTATTGCTCTGCAAATAGATTAAAGTCAAAGGTTCACCCAAGCCTTGGCAGACCCCACCTGGGTGGGGCACCAGCTCCCGATGGTGGCAACACGGTGACTTGCCACCTCCGCTGAGTGGTTAGGGCTGTTGGCAGCTGTTATGGCAAAGGAATATTTTTGTGACATTCCAATGCTTTTTCTTGTTGTTGGCCCTCCCTGTAAGGTAGGCCAGACAGAGGATGGTAAATAAACCATCACGTTTAACGCCAGAACAGTCCACGGAAAGAGTGATCAGTGCTATTGTTCCTGCCACATATCCTCTCTGCTGCAGCAATGCAATAAAACCGCTACACTAGGAATATTTCTCATTTAGAAAGCTGATAACAAGAGTTTAATTAAGTGTAGCACAGGATAAGCTGCAGACATCTGCTTTGTATCTCTGAGCTGCAGAAGGTGTAAGGGTGCAGAGCAGCTCTGGAAATAGTGAGCAAGGGAATTGCTGGAGTGGGTATTTTTATACCTGACACCTCAGCCTAGGCATCTAGGAAAAATATTTTGGGTTAAATTTGTCAAGCCTCAGCAAATAACTCATTCCTCTCAACTCTGGAAGAGGGCAAGTGTTTGAGGTGAGATGATTCTCTGAGTGCCCTTTCAGGTAAAGCTTTTCAGTGCTGCCTGGTTGAAGATTGGCACCCCACTGCTTTCCTATTGAAATTCAATCGGGAAAACCATGGGATGCCAGCACTTCTGCTCCTCACCAGTGTCACCAGGCTGCCTTGTTTGCTGCAGATTTGTTGCAGGGCTTGTGGTCTTGTCTTTGAAGCTATGGCAGAATACTGCTGCTAGGACTTTGCCTCCTTTGAAAGTGGTTTGTGGATTTTGGAGGGCACATGAGAGCGTGCAGATGTGTACAGCTATTCCTGTCTGGGCTGCAAGAGGAGCAGGGCATGTCCTGGCTCCCTTGGGGCTGGTGAGGGCTCTGCTGAGCAGAGAACCCAGCTGGAGTTATCCTAGATCAAGGCCAGGAATGAGATCCTATGCAGTGTTTACTCCTGGGAAGGTAGGAACTGAAGTAAGAGCTAAGTACACGGTGTCTCCACACATGTGCCTTATGTTACTGCTATCTATCAGTTTTGACTACCCAGAGGCTTGTGTCCTGTGTGTCTGAGCCTGATCTGGAAGTCATGCAAGTCCAAGAGGGCACAGCACGGCCACTCTATAGCGGCCCCTTCCCCTGGGGAGGCTGTCTGTGTGGTTTCCCTCTTTAGGAGCATTATAGCTGAGGGCACCTCTTAATGGAGGGTCGGTTATAGCCTGGAAGCTGTGGGCACAGGGGGGAGTCTGCACAGATTCTCGGAGAGCTCCATCTCGGCAGGCGCGAGGGCTGTGCCCTGGCAAGCACCAGAGCTGTCGGCAGCCGCCCGGGTGGAAGCGCTCCCTGTCCCGGGAGCGGGATGCCCTGTGCCTGGAGCAGTTGTGTCCTGCACTCGGAGCTAGTTCTTGGGTGAGAAATAGGTGCTGAGCTTCCCGGCTCTGACCCACTCTCAGGACTATTTTAACGAGTATTTTATAGTGCCATCACTATTTGAATACTGAAACAGATAATTGCTTATCTGGATGCTGCAGATTTCTACTTCTATTAGTGGAAAGGAGCCTTTTATTAGCTCAACAATATAGGTTATTGCTCTTCTATCAGACAAACTGTACTGTAGCGAGTCTTCATAGCAGTGCAGCCATGTTCCTGGTGTTCCTGGTTCCCCTCACTACAGGAAGGACATGGAGGTGCTGGAGCATGTCCAGAGAAGGGCAATGAAGCTGGTGAGGGATCTGGAGAACAAGTCTTATGAGGAGCGGCTGAGGGAGCTGGGGCTGTTTAGTCTGGAGAAGAGGAGGCTCAGGGGCGACCTTATCGCTCTCTACAGGTACCTTAAAGGAGGCTGTAGCGAGGTGGGGATTGGTCTCTTCTCCCACGTGTCCGGTGATAGGACGAGGGGGAATGGGCTGAAGTTGCGCCAGGGGAGGTTTAGGTTGGATATTAGGAAAAAATTCTTTACTGAAAGGGTTGTGAGGCATTGGAACAGGCTGCCCAGGGAAGTGGTTGAGTCACCATCCCTGGAGGTATCCAAAAGACGTTTGGATGTAGGGCTTAGTGATATGGTTTAGTGGAGGGCTTGGTAGTGTTAGGTCATAGGTTGGACTAGGTGATCTTGGAGGTCTTTTCCAACCTAAATGATTCTGTGATGGGAGGCAGGGACATGGGTTACATTGCAATGACGTCCTCTTGCTGGGGAGCCACAGCAGCTGCCGTGTGTGCTACTGCCTGATATCCTTGGGTTCAGCCCTCTGTACGCACAGGCAGGTGTTCAGCAGCTTCTCGTGGTGCCCTGAGACCCCATGTGGAAAAAAAAAAAAAGGGGGAATGGGAGGTGTCTGTCAGGTGCAGAGGACCTTGTGCATCCCCAGTGGCTGGCTTTTGACTGGTGTACTTGTGATCAGATTCATTGTAAGAAAAAAATAATTGGAATTACCCAGCAGGTCTCAAGGGTGTAAATCAGGTGCAAGGTTGGAAATCATTCTGCAACTTGCAGCCATTTCTTCAGCAAGTTTCCTACTTGCAACTTTAGCTTTTCCAAATTCACATTTGGAGCTGGCAGCCAGAAATTGGTGAAATCCTCCTTGTCCATCACATCAGGTGGCTGCTGGGGGGCTATTGGCACAGTTGTGCTGTTGACCACACCTGTAACAGACCAAAGGCATGTGCTTCTGTTTGGTCCATTGTGGTCATCAGATTAAATGCAAATCCATCACATGTAAAGGTAGAACTTGAGGATCAAAAATTTTTTTCCTCCCCCTGCATCTTCAAAAAGGGAATAATCATCTCAAATGTGTTCTTCCAGTAAATGTAGATTAGTTCATTATTTTTAGGCCCTTGAGACTTTTAAAGTTAATCTGTGGCTGACACAGTTTCTATTTTAACACAATTATTAAATGAAAGAAGCCGCTAGTTGTGAGTTAAAAAAGGTGCATGCCAAGGTTAATAGTTAATAACAAACTTTAACCAAACAGCCAGTTGTGGCTATATCAAAACAGATATTAACTATGCATGAAGATACTGCTGCTTGACATTTGTGATCCACTTCATGAAAATGTGATTGATTATAGAACTATGTATAATAATTTGCACCATAAAGCCTGGAACCTGCTATTTATATCAAAAATTGCTTCTTTTCTGTTGCAATCTTGGAACCCCTGAATTTATCATGGGGTCCAGGATGTATTTGCAAAAAATTAGTTACCTTAGCAACTGTGACGCCTCAGCAATTTGAGCCATGACACTTCCGTACAGGAGAGTAACGGAGTTAGTGTGATGTAACTATACTTTAAAAACATTGAGGTTGAAATTATGCGATATTAGTAAACAAATATTATTTTGCATTATTATTGCAACCTAGACCTTTTAATGCATTTGTTTTTCATCACCATTCTTTTAGTTCTTATCCTTGCCACAGTGGTACCCAGGGTGGTGCTTTCAGAGGCGTGGGCAGCCCAAGAAGGACAGTGTTGGCGTTGTCTTTGGGTTGGGCCCTGGGGGCTCTGCCCAAGCCCGAGGCAGCGACCTGCCTGGGGCGTGGTGTGGAACCCAGCGCCAGCTAGGCGGCGACTCTGATGCTGGGATACTGCTGACGGCACAACCAGAACATGCTGTGAGCATCTTCCTGGTGCAGAGGGCTTCAGAGAGGGCTGTAGCAATTAGGGGGGCAGAACAGAAGTTTGTTAGTGAAGACAGGCTGAGACACCCTTCTACCTGCCATCCACTGAGGATTGGTTAGGAGTGGGATGCAGATGTAAAAGGGCCATTGCAGATGGCTCAACTTGTAGTTTTGGCTGAGCATTTACAGGTAATGTACATTAATAATTAAATAAAACAGGCTTTATAAGAAATGGAGTTCTTCAGTAGGGCAAACAGAATACTCAGCACAGTTCTCATTGGTTCAAGACTGGCATGCTGCTGTTTGTACCTGAGAGGAGAAGAAGAGTTTAAATGCCAGCTGTAACTTTTTTGTGTATTTCTTAAAATCAGAACTTGGGGACCACTGCAACAAGGCTGAATGTAGAAGCACCAGCAGACTGTAAGTGAACTGTTGAGTAGGTGGGATCATGTTTGGATCTCTTGCCACTGGGATGCAGTGGCCCTTCCAAATCATCTCCCGTTTTGCAGAAAGGCTGGTGTGCTTGTGTTGTGCCTGGTACAAACCAAGGCCACTACACCTGTGTGTTGCTGTATAACTTCCTTTGAAAACAGTTAACAAGATCCTGATCTGATGTAAATGATCTCAACTTATTAGAACTCCATGGATGAGCACCTGGCAGCCTCCTTAGTGTGATTTTAGTTGTGTGAGACTTAGAGACTAAAGGCTTGAAACCTTTCCGATATTGAGCCTGCAGTGGTTAATCAGCATTCCTTTTAAAAACAGCTCTGAGCAGCTGAATTATGACTTTCTGGAGATGTGCTGTTAAGAGGAGGATTGCCAGGCTGTGCTGAGCAGTACAGGTGTTTGCTCTAGCACAGTGACCTGGTTCAGAGGCATCCTGCTGCAGGATGGCGATGCTGCTGGGAAGGCTTTCCACACTGCATTAATTCTTTACCCACAGACCATGGGGAAACTGTTAGAAAAACTCACTGTGTGCTTGGCAATGAGTGCCTGCACCCCAGCCGGTGTGGGGAGCCTGGGGGTGCTGCTCCTTCCAGAGGTCGGGGGGGGGGGAAGAAATCCACTCTCCCTGTGGAAGGACGTGACGCTGTGTTTTCAACTGATTTTAAGTGTCATTTGGGATTGGATTAATTTTGGCCTAAACTAACATGCTTCATCAAGATCAGAGCTGCAACACTACTTGTAAATCTTTTCCTGAAGAGAAATTTTTTTTTTTCTTTTCCTCAAAGAAAAATTTGCTCCTCTTGGCTCTGATTAAGGGCTTTCTGGCACATGGGGGACACAAATTGCTGTCGGGCAGCCAGGCTGGGGATTGGGGGTGAAGGGCATGGGAATTGAGGAGGGGCAGGAACAGAGCGCTGCCCATGGGCCTGACAGTGGAGCAGCATCTCCATCACTGCATCCTCACTGCGAGCACTGATGTTGCTGCAGCCACTTTAGAAATTTGTCAGTGGGGAACAAGGGGATGTGGTTTTCAAACCCTTAAAGATTCCCATTTCTCTTAGCTCTGCAAATGTAGGGTACAACTATTGTAACGCTCAATGCTTTGCCCCTTGGCCATGTTTTTGGTTTTTCATACTTTGTGTCAACAAGAACTGAGCCACGGTCCTGAGTGTCTCTGGGAAGCACTGCACCTTACCGCACATCGTATGGAGCTGGATGTACAACCTCCTGACTGCTGAAACCACCCTGGAGAAACATGGAGCATAGGAACAATTTCTGATAAACTCAGGCATCAGCTCATACCACAATTGTTGCTTGGCTCCCTTCTGCACCAGTACACTCTCCTAGCTTCAGCTTTCATATTCCTGCTTCACTCCATAACCATACAAATTGCCTTGGTGACAAGCGAGGTCTTAGGGCAGGCCCTTGCCTCTGGGGTGCTCTAAACACAGATGTGTCGCAGAATAGATTTTTACACAACCTTAATGTAGCAGTGATTTTTTTTAACAGCACTTAATCAGCATTTGATTACCCAATTTAACACAGTGTCTTGGTTATGGGGCAGATCAGGTGATTTTGGTATTTTCCAGCAAGCCTGCCATTCCAGTGCCTCCCAGAATGGATGCTTCTGGGACTCCCCAGAGCCCAGGCTGCAGCTCCGAGACCATCAGGGCGAGCATGTTCATACTCGCCCCTTCGGCATGTTAACCACGGACAGTGGAGGGCTGGTGGAACAGGAGTTCATCCTGAACCCTAGTGGAGCTGGGGAAAAGCTACAGCACCCTCTTTTCCTTTGGCCACTATATTTATAAGATAGTGATTGACTTGAGCTTGAACTCAGATTCCTTACCACGCTGTCCTTGGACTCTGATGTGATCCACCATTTCCCCGCGAGGGATTTCAAGGGGTACCTGCTTTAAGGCAGCACCTCCCTTTGTTCGTGGTCATGGCCACGGAATGGTCCTGGCGAGGCCTGCTGTGGCTCATAAGCCTGAGCAAGACTTGTGTCAAGATCAGGCACAGAGTGTACCTGCCCCAGGGTGCTCTTGGCTGCAGCCAGTTGGGTTACGCCAGCAAAGCACTAGTTTGCAGCATCCATCACATGTAATGTCTGAGGTGCTGCTATTTTTAGATCTCCCAAAACTGTAAAGCCCAGCTCTGCTCAAGTACAGGCCATTCACCGATATTATTATTGGTGCGGGACTGTATTCTCCACCTCTGTAGCAATTGCTGAGAAAATACTATCTGACAAAATTGCAGGCTTTGAAAGGCAGTGATCCAATTTTAACCACCCGAGGAGGAGCATGCTGCAGTTACCAAGCAGTGCCGAGGTCTTTACTTGCATGTTTCTGCTGTCGCCCTGGTTTGATGACTTGCTGTGGTGGAACCAGCACTTGGCTGTATTGTAGGTGTTCCTGTGACCTCAGTGTTTTTGCAGAGCACAGCCAGAGGCTGCTTCCCTCAGGACAGAGCATACCTCCGAGGAGTTGCATTGCTGTGTTTTTTCCTAGTTCTGTTTTGATTGCAAGGCTTATTTAAGGGTCTGTATGTTATTTGTGGGTTCCAGTTCCCTCTTTTAAAGGAATTTGCAAGCCTGTTACAGGTCTCTCTGTGTGGACCTGGCAGCTGGACCAACTGTCTGTACTGATTTATCTGGCCTGTTTGCTCTGTGCTTTGCCATTCAAGAAGTGGCTGTTAATTAAAGATGCCCTTTGCTATCCAAGCAATGAATTGCTCTTCTCTCCCGCGGTGGGGCTGAGCAGTGGTTCCTGGCGCCGCTTGGGTCCCGACGTGGGGCAGGAGCGATGCTTGCTGTGGGAGTGCCTGTCTGCACCTCCCTTCAGTTGCAGCTGCCGCTTCCCTGCAAAATGGGAAATTGGAAAATTGCCCCCTCACCCAATTCAAATGAACATAACGAGTATTCAGATGTCCATGAGTAATCCCAATCCCAGATCTTGTTCTCTCCAGCGGAACAAAACCCAGCTTTCTTGTGCCATTTACATTGCTGCTTGCTGCGCTGCCCTCACTGGTCTGGAGCCGGGCCAGGGTGCTGGGGGGATCGGGGCTGCTCCCACACCTCCATGCGGCACAATCGCTGCATTCACCGCGCACAGGGCTCATCCTGCTGCGGGAATCTGGCTGCTGCAGGGGAAGCGGGGGCTGCCCTCCAACAGGGCAGGGCAGATCCTGGAATCGCACTGCTCTCACTGCTGCTTTCAGCTTTTCCCCTTTGTTCTGTGTGTCCTGTTGAAAAGGAACACCCAGACTGGGTTTTCTCCTCCCCTCAGCGTCCTTCTTTCTGTCCTGCATGGAATATTCTTCAACTTGGATTTCTTGGCTGTAAATGGAATAAAACCATGTTTTCTCCCTGCTTACCCTAATGTCAGTTAGAATAACAGCAGTATCCTCATGGCTTTGCTATATTTTATTACATATATGGCATTATGCTTGTGCTGGGCATTTTACTTCTAATAGCTATCTGAGACATGTTTGTATGTGGAGAATAGAAAACTTGGCTCTTAATAAACAATAAACCAATTGCAATTCAAACTTGAGACCAAATACAAAAGAACAAGAGAGCTCACTCATGAGATTTAAAACAAAAAAACAAAAAACAAAAACAAACAAACAAAAAAAAACAAAAAACCACGCATTAAATACTGGTACCCTAAATAATGTTGCAGAAGCCTCATAAACACTGTGGATTGCAAAGCAAGTTGTTTTCTGTGCAAAGAACAATTCTTGTTCTAACTTCTCACAATAAATCCCCCAAACATCAGTAAATCGATAGTGTGGCACTTGTATGAAGCAACAACACTTTTTCTGAGATTAATAATGCTATGTCTGGGTAAGGGAGGTATAAAACAGGTCAGGAGCCACCATGGTGTAAACTTTCATGAGGGCATGCGGCTTTTGGTAGCTGTTGGTGTGGATTCATCTCCACTGGAGTGAGGATGGGAAAGCTGAAAGGCTGACCTGAAGTTGATACTTATTTTGATTAAAAAGCTTTGGTGTTTCTGTGACAAAGAAAGATCAGGCTATATAGTGAAATTGTACAAAGCATTCATTTAAAGCAAGAACTGCTTGAGTTTCTCTGGCTGGGTGGTATAGAGGATGCTATCTCCATCAGTCCTCAGAAGAGAAGCTCCTGGAGTCCCCAAGAGTACCAGTCCCTGGGTATTAAGGGTACTTTTGAAATGCAGGGAAGAGGAGCGTTACTTGCTGCGTGTGAAGGACCTCTTGGATTCCCAGCTGATTGTGTCAGTGTCAGATCCTGTGATTTCCAATGGGATTGGGCAGAAGGTGCTGGGGCTCCATTAGCCCTGGCATCCCTGCCTGCCTGACAAGCCTGCCAGCCTTGCGGGAGGTGGAAACAGCTGGGAGAAATGCCACTGTGAGCCAGCACTGTTGCAGGAGCTGGGCCTGCATGTTCACTTGCCTCATCTCCCATTTGTTTGTGTCACAAAGCACGATTTAAAGAGCATGATCTTTCATTTCACGCGCAGTCCCCTGATGAAGACCTTTGGTTGTGCCTGGCATGAATGCGTGCTGCATGAGGGCAATGCTGCTGGTGAGTACAAAGGAGAGTCAGTCAGTGCAGAAATTAACTCTGCTCAACAAGATAGAGGGCAGGCAAGGGCAGAAAGGGCTGCTCAATGGGGAGGCAGGGGGTTGAGAGAGGATGGGAGGTGGGAAGGGAAACCTCTTCTAGTCCACATGCTCTAAAGGGGACTTTGGAGTGTTTTGCATCCTATCCTGCCCCAGTGGCCCTGTGTATGGGGATGTCTCGCCTTCCGCAGGGGCTGCAGGTTGGGGTTTCCACAGCGGGGTCTGGCTCGGCTGCGCCACAGCCCCATCACTTGCCTGGGCCTGGTCTGCAGCAAGTGCAGAGCACAGTGTGCTTGTCTGGCCGCAGAGGGGAATGGTTAAGTGAGGTCACACCGAGCACTGAGAGCAGTGTGAATGTGGCTCAGCATTGGGGCTTGAAGCACAGGATCCTGATGGTGTCAGGGCACTAGGTTGTCTTTGGATTTCCCAGCCTGCAATGGGACAGTGTGCTTGGCAGCTTGGCTAACCAGCCTGGGTTTGCTTATAGCTGCAGGTGAAGTGATGAGGAGCATCCACACCAAATCAATGAACCGTGTAGAAGCTATTTATGTGCCACCAGGATCTCAGAGCTGCTTCCATTCCACTCCATCGTTTGATGGATAAGCAATACATCAATGGAACTAATTGAGTTTCTGGTCCCCATGTAGGAAGATGGTTTTGACTAAAGGGATATATATTTTTTTATTATTATTATTTTCCTGGTTAACTCACTACTCCTCTCTGTGTTCTAATTATTTCATTCCTGGTCACCTGTCATTCCTCCTTCTTCCTGGTCTGATACGCTGGTGATGAGTGCAGGAACAACTATCTAGGGGCAAGTGGTACCTGGGTAGAAGCTGTTGGAGCGAGGAAAGCTACGGTCGGGAGAAATGGGTTGAGAAGCCATGTAGATGTGGTTAGAAGAGCCCATGGAAATGACATGTAGGTGAAGCTCCTGCTGGCAGAGGTGTCAGCTGAGGCAGAATGTGCTACTGATTAAAAAAAAAAAAAAAGCGACTGTTAAAATCAGAATGGACTTGTTTGCAACCACCCTGAAATTTCAGTAAGTCATTGCTGTCCACCCATGTCTGGCAGTGTGCACTTCAGCAGGTCACTGCTGGCCTTGCAGCACTGCTAGAAAGAAGCTACACATCTCAAAGACATACCAAGGCGGAGGTCTCATGCCCTGGTGAGCTTCTGGCTTAGTATCCCACAGATTTCCACCCAGACATGGCAGCACATTAAAAGAATGCTCTCCCTTAGAAATGAACCAAATTCTTGGGGTCTGCTCAGGTACATAAGGAATTTGAGAAGCTTGATCAAAGACGACAGTTTTGTACTTTCCCTTGAGGATGCTGAGACTAGACCTGTCAAACTAGAAGGTCACTTCTGGCACAACTGATAATGCTTTGGCTCTTAAGAACTGAGTTATCCGAGAGGACTGCAGTTGTCTTGGCATGCTGCTTATTGGCATTATATTTTCAGATGCTCAAGGTGATAAGCCAGAAAACAGGAAATCTTCAGTGGAAGATAAATGAGATTGCACTGAAATTTAAATGAAAACAATTTTGGCAAAAGATGTCCATGAATCCCTCAATATAACATGCAGCTCTCAGACTTAGATGTCAATTTATTCTGAAAATATGGGAGTATAAAAAGTACATCCAAGCTTAAAATAAATAAATAAATGGAATAATAAAGCATCTAATATGTGCTAGGAGAAAAATGGGGGAAAAAAATTGAAAGAACATTTGTTAACAGCTTCATTGCAGGTAATGCTAGGTAAACAGATAACAGCTTTTAGTAAGTGATACTAAGACCTTCAAGGAATGAGCAATTTGCACTGCAGGGCAACAAATTTTAATGGATACAAGAAAATCAAGCAGCATAAGGGCATAATATTGAACTCCACCCATGAATCCTTTTTCTATCCCTGAAAACCACAAATGGTATCTAGATATAGATAAATAGATTTGAAATGTTCCTGTGCAGCCAACCCCTACTTTACCTCAAAACACTTAACGTTATCTGATATATCTTTGCATCAAAGGAAGGAAGCAAGTAACCCATGGTGATATAGATGGAGCTATAAGAAGCAGCAGCAGAAAAAAAAAATGGGTACAGACAAATTACTTTTTTTTTTTTTTTTTTTTTTTTTTTTTTGCAGAGAATAATTGAGCATGGCTCTGCAGGAGACAGAAGAGGTTAGATCTTTAAAAGATGATGAAAAGCCAGGGTTGATGCTAACACTGCTGTTTCATACTTAGTGACCTAATCCACAATTGCAGCTGATTCAGGTCTGTTGGGATCACATAAATTACAGAAGCAAAACAGGAAACATCTCCCTGACCTGTGGAAGGGATTGTTTTCTCCCTGATCTGTAAGTTCACTTGATGACTGTTCTGTTAGAAAAAGGTTTTTAAATGTCAGAAGGAAGACGTGAGCTGCTTCTCCATGACAAGCAAAAAGACTTTTTAAAGGGATTCAGAACCAGCAGGACATGGGGCATGAAAATTAAGTCTAAAGAAGAGATAGTTGAGATTTCAATACAGAGTGTTGTATCGACCCCTTTGTGCCATACTTAAAGCATCAAAAAATGCACAGGTACTTAACTGTGGGGAAACCCCAGTTAGCATGGCCTGACTGAATTGGCACCTTTGTCCCATGTAGGCCATGGGTGCTGCCCAGGCAAAGGGATGGGGCCAGGTGTGAACCCAAAGGTCATTTAGTGGGGCACAGACCTACCTTGAGTCCTGTCTTGTACACCAGTAAGATTTCCACTATCTCCAGTTAAGTGTGTGTCCAGGTGCGAAGGGTAAAGCCTTGACACTAGTCTTAGAGAACACATTATATAGTTTTTACTACACTGATAGAGAGAACTCAGCATGTATTTGGATACTTGAGAACTTGCAAAGTGGATGATCAGTTGGTGCTTGATTTATTGATTGGTTATTCTGTACCTTGTTAATTGGAGAAGACCAGCTTGTCAGCACTGCTAAACAAATACTGGGTCAAAGTCGCTTATCCTTCAAGGCAAAGTTAACGTTGCACCATCAAGGGGTTTGGTCCTTAACATTAAGGAAGTGAAGTTAAGTTAGTAAAAGGTTTGTTCATAAATGAGGGAAGAACTATTTTGCTATGTGGGTAGTGATCAAAACATAAAGGGAGGTTTTTGGAGAGAGTGGTCTGGATGTGGAGTCTCCCTATTTGGAGATCTTCAAAAGCTGACTGGATGTGGTCCTGTGCAACCTGCTGTAGGTGGCCCTGCCTGAGAAGGGGGAATTGGGCCAGATGATGTCCAGAGGTCCCCTCCAACCTCAACCCTTCTGTGAATGTCAGAAATCACAAGATCTACGTTCGCCTTATGATGGAGCATCTCAGAGCCTAAATTGTTGTATTGACAGTAGTAGTAATGTTCCTTGTGGGAGGCTGGGAAACTTTCCAGCAATTGTCTTCAAAGGATACTTTTTTGATGCTTTTGTGGTGCTAGTGGGTTATTATTACCTTCCTTAAATCCTTCTTTGTCAGAGCAGTAGTATAACAGTCAAAATGTTCTTGGTCCACTCAAAGAAGAGGATGGAAAGTGGGAATCTGGAAACTGGAGTTGTGAAAATTATGTAGGTCAAAATATGCAGTTTCATGTCAAATCCAGAAATCAGAAAGACCACTTTTCAGTCTTGAAGTAAATTAGGAATAATTTCACTTAAACTAGTGGGCTGACAGGTGCACAGAAATAATTCCATATAATCCAAAAATACATGGTCTCCTGAGGTGTTTTTCCTGAGCATTCTTCCTTCAACACCTTCAGCTGAACACTGTTTCGGGTTCAATTTATTCAGTCTTAATGACTGACCTTACTCATGCTGTATAGGGTGATGGACTATGTTTTCCTTCATCTCTCCAAGCTGAGAACTACAGGACAGTTTGTCATGACCAGAGCTTTTCTGCTCTGTACTGGTAGAGCTCCAGTACTTTTAATGGATCTTGATTGTGTTAAACCAACTGAGGATTCACCTTTGTTTCACATAAAACATAATAAATTAATATTATGTGCATAAATGCACAAGACTGTATTAACATAGCAACTTCTGGCTGGGGCACGTTTCCAGACAACTCAGAAGTGCTGGTGGCAATAATTCTGTCTGGTCAGAGGATTTCTGGGCAGTCTGGGATTTATAATGAATTACTGTGATAGGTGTTGAGAGGGAGGTTTTTACCAGTGTTTGGAGTGAGATACATAAGTGCACTTGATTTTTGATCTAGGTCAGAACTGGTTTACAGAAGCTAGACACTTACCACTGGGGAACTGTGGTGAAGGTGGAACCAGAAATGCAGTCACTTCGTTAAGTGCATGAATATTTTAGGATTGGGAGGTCCTAAGTCGCCTGTCTATAATCACATCCTCAGGGCATAACAACATCCTGTTTATTGTCTTTTTTCCCTTCTGTTTATCATGTACTTCCCTATTGCAGGATCAAGCAATTGAATTCCTTTTCTGACTCTTTACTGCTCCTATTTGTTTGCTTGCTGTTACAGCCATCTACAAGAAACCTCTCTGGCTCTGAAGGCCTTCCCTCTGCTTTCCTGCCTCACCTCCCCATCCCTCTGGCGTTATTCTGGTGGAGCATCAGACTTGTATCTTAATGGAAACTAAAGAATAATTATAGTTGTGCGGTTTTGCAATGCCATTAAGTCATATGACAAAGGCGAAGAAATTCATAATAAAAATGTCAGGGGAGAAAAATTTGTCAGCTGCATTTCTTAAACTACCGTATTTGATGTCACACATTTATTATTTACATAGCATCAGGGCTGTGCCTGGCACTTTAAACATGAATGAAAAGACACAGGTTATATTTAACATAAAATAGACAGGGAGAATGTGGATAGGAGGGAGTATATGCAGGGGAAAAAACAGATGCTGTTTTTCCTGAAGCAAGAGAAGGGAAACATAGACACATTTTTAGACTTTCTGGTTTTTTTGTTTAAGTAAGACTTGCCAGGTGACTATTATTAAAGGCTTTGATTCTGTCTGTGCACCTTTAGACTGGTATTAGTATAGTGAGAGACGAGGAGTTTCTGAATTAGAGCCTGTGGCCATTAGGCATGGAAGGATCTGTCTGCCTATAAATATATCAGTGTGTCAATATGTAGCAGGAAAAAGAGCAATCTAGGCAAAAGGGCAGCACTGGCATATGCACAAATTGACCAAACTGGCCATGGATAAGTTTATGCTGAGCCCTTCAGAGGTGCTGCCCAAACACCTCAGCCACGGCCTCTGGAAAGATACCCCAGTAGGTTTTATGTAGCCAAAAAGCCTCAGTACTGCCCATATGTAGTGTGGGAACCATCATGTGAAACCTCTGAAGGTTGCTGGTGTTTCTCCAAGCGGCTGGTGTTGCTGTTGCATGTGATAGGCTGATCCACCGCGGCTGAGGAGCGAGCTCTGTTGTGAGGAGCTGAGGCCCTAGCAGCATCTCACCAACTGCTTATTAATAAACGTGAGCAACTTTTGCAAAGCAAATCCTATGAGAGAAGAGGCTTGTAGCCCTTAGGCTCCCCTGGTGACTTTTTCCCTTCATTTTTGCCCTTTTGTTCTTTTTCCATTACTTCTGTCTGCACGTTTTTGACATAGGAGAAGAAACTTCACCCTTTTCTCTTGGTGTGGGGCACCCCTTTGTTCAGGATGGATTTAGTCTGTTTTGAGCTTGGGCTCAGGCCTGTGCAGGAGTTCTGAGGAGATGGGTTAGCTTTGGTCACATGTCCTGGTTTCGAGTTTCATCCCTTTCTTCTCAAGCATGCCACCAGGGAGTGAGAGATGGATGCCTGGGGAAATAAACCACTACTGATACGGTCATGTTCTGGGGTTTGTTTTAAGACGTAAGTTCAAAATCTCCTCCTTTCTCAAAGAACTGTCCTAGACAATGTAACCTTCATTGAACTGGTATTGGATCAATTGAGGAAACATTAAAACCAAGATAGAGAAGCCATCGACATAGCTGATGAAGTTCCTTCAATAAAGACTGCCCTGAAGATCAATGCTATGTTTTGTGAAACTTGCCATTTTGTGCAATCTCTAAAATTTGCTGTCACCTCTTAATGGTGTCTAGTGGAAAATAAATGCTATTTTCATAAGGTGATATACATCATGATGTGGGTTTGCAGGCAGTTAGGACAACTAACTACTTGGTAGTACAAAGCAGAGGTGTGGTAAAAATAGTTCATGTGTCCTTGGAAGCTCCAAGAGAACCTAGCCTGTGTCATTTGCGTAACGCTGATAAACTGTTTTCAGTTGTTGCACAAAATGGCGAGCTTCATTGTGAAATATCCTGTGATATGCACAGGCAGCCTTGGGGGCAAAAGGAGGCAGAAATCATCTGTCAGAAACCACCAGGGATCCTGTGACAGAGCTCACATAATTTGGATCAAAGCTCAAGGAGTGAGAGCAAATAGCAGAGGTGTCTCACCCCCCTCTGTCCTGCATCTGCAGTGTGGATCAGGCTGATGCCAAAGCCTGCGGCATCTTCTGATGCTTTTACTGATTTAATACTCTATCTTTCTAAAGTTACAAAAGAAAAAAAAATCCAGTCTGCCCTTGTCTTTGAAATAACTTTTCTCCCCTCTTCATTAATCAGGAAAGCTGTTACAGCTCTTGACAGCACTCTGGAGAAAAACAAAAAGGCCTAATTCACTAATAGGACCTAATGCATAGTTAAATTCTGCAGTGAGTCAGTCTATTTATCAAGACAATTCAACTTGAAAATTAGTCATCTAGAAAGATTTTGTTGGCGTATGTGGAGTGGGCATATCTTCCTGGAAAAGGGGCATAAGTACTGTGAGGGCTCTGATAAGAACAGAAACCTCACGCTTCTCGATGTGATGAATTTGTTTGGAAGTCAAGTCACTTTTCTGCTCAAACAGTTGAGGAGATCAAGGTGCAAAGTGTCCACTGATATATTAAGGTAAGTAAATTCCTCTCTGGCCCATGGGAAGAGCAAGGCATTCACAGTGCCCAGGCAATTCCCGGTGCTGCTGAAGCTCTTCCTGCAGTGTCCCTTTATTAGCCCAGATTCTGGAAGGTTTCTGTCGTTGCTGGTTAAAAAAGCATAGAATGTATGTTTTAGGTAATATTTTGTGACAAATTTTTGTGTCTAAGTCTAGAGTTTTGCTTTCTATATTGTTTTAAACCCTTCAATTAGGTGTGCGTGAGTACTCTAGATCCGTAGGAGGCCAGCACTGATGCAGACAGCCCAGGCTTCATGTGCAGGCACCTAGACCAGGTGATGCTCTGAGTGTGTGGGTATTCCCCATGCCCTTGCAAAAGAAATGAAACACCCAAGAATGGAAAAATAGAAGCTCTATCCTCCCTTGCTGGGAATCTCTGAGGAATGTCTTATTCTCATGTGCCTCCAGAAAGCAGGGTTCAAAATTTTGGTTTAAAAAAAAAAAAAAAAAAAGTTGTTGTAGCTGCCCCGCTAATGGACTGTGCCAGCTAGAGACAGTTACAGCACAGAAGCAAATACTTGTGTGGAGTGTGCTGTAGAGGACCATAACGAGGTTTGCATGAGTGTGGCTGGGATCCGCCTGAGGGGGCTTCAGGCTATGAGGATGAGGTGCATCATCCAGGCTTCACAGGGCTGCTAGAAGTCTGGTATATAGTTATATATATATGCTGTACTACTGCTAAGACTCAGATAGGGGGGCTTTCAGGACAGCATTATTTGCAAATTGAAGTTAATTCTGGTGAATAGTGACTGTTGTGTGGCAGATAGGTACAAAAACATGCAGATGACCTTACAGTTCATCTTTATCCATGTGCATTTGGAAAAATGGTGGTTCAGATTTAATACTGACCAGGTGGAATGAAATCTGTTACACAGTGATCCAGCTGGGATCTCTGCTCTCCGCTCCCTGACTGCTCAGCTGGGCTAAGCCAGAGTGGTTCCTCTGAAACAGCACTGGACTGATGCAGAGTGTGTGCTAGAGAAGTCATCTCCAGAGCAATTGCTTGACTGCTTTATAATGGCCCAGGTGGTTGAGTTTGCCTGATACACCCCATTACAACATCTGAGTTTTGATAGCATGTAACTGAGTGACATTTTCAACTCTTCAGACTTCAATTTTCCCTTTAGAGAGTCCTCCAAGGCCTCAAGTTTTCAGTAATATTTCAGCTAATATGTTTCAGTCATTTGACAAAATGAGAGCAAGGAAAATGATGTCATTTTGCTCATCTTAAAAGATATTCTTACAGCCATTTTCCTGAGACAGCTCGTGTACCTTCAGACTTCAGAGCAGTGCCTTGGTAGTTAATGGAGGCACAAGGAATATGCTTTTCTTGCAAAAGATGCTCGTATTTGACCAAGTTACAAGTGTCTGAAAATCTCAATGTGTGATCAGTGGAGACTTGCAAGAGCTTTTTCTAATTCAAAGCTAGAGAGAACAAGTGTTGGAAGAGTCATGCTGAGCCAACTGAGGATGAAGAGTAGGGTGGGAGGACCTGAGAAGAAACCAGGAGGTGTTTAGAGGATGAGCTGATAAGGGGCACAGGCATTTGGAGCAATGTTCCGATATCTGTGACTCAAGTACTGCAAAACATGACTTTCTTCCTAGATTTGGGCCCAAAGGAGATGCACATAGACACAGATGGGATTTTTTTCAGAAGCACTTGGTTGTCTAATCTTTATTGAATTTGGTGGAAAATTAGTTACTTGGCTACATCTAGATAAGTATCTGTGCCTTTATACACCTTTAAAATTTCAGGTTTAATCTATCATAGTGAGATGACTTTAGAAAAACACACAAGGATGTGAATACCTCTGTAGTGGAAAATGTGGGCATGGAGTGGAAATACAGCTAGGGCATAGGTGCATGAAGGGAATATGGAGAAAACTAAGTTCTCATTCTCTGAATGAAAGTGCTTGTGGAAGAGCAGTATGTGGGCATGCAATTGAAGATTATTGTGATAGTCATCCACAGCAACCAGGAAAACCTAGTTCTTGCATAATGCTCAATGTCTCATGCTCATAATGTGCTCATTTTGGAATAAGAATTCTTTTCTTAAAATGGATAGTGTTATTTTTGTTCACTTCTTTGGGATGAATCTGAGAAAAGGATGACCAAAAACCAGATATAAATTCAGTCTGTGGGTAAACAAGCACTGGGATAACATTATAAAATAAACCACGTTACTGTTTAACAAGTCCCTGCCAAGCCCAAAAGAAGAGGTATACCGTGATGGATCAGCACATATGTGGCAGCTCCTTATGAAAGATGCCTGGTTGTGGTTGAACTTCAGATGTCCCTGAGCTGCTCTGGCCCAGCTCGGGCCATGCCGACTCCTGTTCAGATGATTTCTTCATCCGAATGCTGGTCAACTGAATGCCAAAAGGGACAGGTTGAGGAGCTGACACGGTGGGAACAATAACATGCCAGATGCTTCTTGGAAGGTTTTGGGATTACTGTAGTCCATGTGTTGGCTGCCTTCTTCTCGTAGGCCTTGTTTTTGTCAGCTCCAGTACTTTTTATTATGAGTTTCTATTCTGGTTGTGCTCCTAATCAAGGATTAGGGCTGCTCTGTGCTAGATGCTGGATAGAGAGATGATGATGATGGTCTGTATTTGAGACATCCGACAGATAAGTAAAGCAATACAAGAAGCGGTAGGATTTCTGCATGGGGCAGCAGGAACCACAAGTTGGTGGCGCTGCAGAGGTCTCTGCATGCAACTTGCCTGCCCAGTGCCCACACTCTGCCTATCTCAAATTTGTTTAATTACACATTCCAGATACTTTTCTACTTTCCTTTTAATTACTGTTTCTACCAAGACTTCAAGTACCTGCACCTAAGAATAATTACATAGCAGCCCATTAGCTAACACTCCTGCACTTTAAACACCATGAAAACTGCAATATAGCTGCTTCTTACCTGCAAGAACATTCATTCTTTAATTTATGTCTCTGGAAGACCATTACAAATCTGTTTGTTCCTCCTCTCCCCTTTCTCTCGTTGCTGTTGTTCTTTCTCATTTTTCATTTGCACGGTTTTCTCTCTTGAAATGAAATTGTAATTGATGATCTGAGTAATGTTTTGATAAACTTAGGGCAGGATCAGGTGTGGTACTGCCTTTGAGCACAGAGCCAGTTGTCTCCTGCAGACCCAGTATGCTCCTGTACGCTCCTGCACCTTGTTGCCTTAGGCTGAATGTTACCCATAGCAAATAATGAGAAAATAAATCTGAAAAAAAGATGCACACACAACCCCCCTCCAAAAAAAAAAAAAAAAATATTACTAGTGCTTCTCATTCTTCTCTCTACTCCTGTAGAACTTGTGTGCTTTTATACCTCAGAGATAAAGGTAAAACTTCTTGGATAAGCTTTATTAATAGAAATGTGCAATCATATCTGTAAAGGAAACACTTCTCCAAAAATCAATGTGATTGACCTCCTTTTCAGTTCTAATTAAGCCAAATCTTCCTTCATGATAGCACACCAACCTGTTTCACTGCTTGTTGCAGACACAGGGGTTTAGCCAAAACCCTTTTATTGCTGCTGGAATATCTGATAAAGACTCTCATCCAGTGTTATCTAAAGGAGTACAAGTCAGGAAGGTGCTTCCACTCCACAATTATTTATTATTATTTTTATTTTTTAAACAAGTGCAGCTGCCTACAGGGACAATATGCTGACAGTCTTTGTAGCATTGGGATTTGGGCCGAAGCTGGAAAACCAGGCTGAACTATTTTTCTCTTGCAAAGCAATCAACTGAACAGAACAAACTCTCCTTGAATAATTACCATTGCATATGGAGTCGTCATTGTAGGTACACACATCCTGGAATGCAGTTTGTCTTAGTGCAGAGGCTGAGAGCACACGCTTTTGGGGAAAACAGAGCAAAACTAGCGATTTTTATTGATCATGTATTATTATGATTTTCTGAAAGGTGCATTTCCCGGAGTCCTGGACAGGTTGGAGTCTGATATTAAACACTAGAATAGTGCTTGATGAGAAGTTAGTCTGCCTTTACTTGAAGGCTCAGTAAGGGCTATAGGGAGGCCGCTTGGTACCATGTTTTGTTTAACAGTGAAGAGCTATGTTAGACTGAAGTCTTCTGCTTGGTGGGGAAAAGGAATTTCGGGCTGTAAAACATGGCAGCATTGCAAGTTTAAACGAATGCTTGAAATCTGCATGCTTGTGCAAGAAAGGGATACTCTCAGCCTAGCAGTAGCTGAATTTGGATAAGTGTCAGGAAGAAATATATGGAACTGTTCTTCCAGTTTCTCTGTATTTTATTGCAAAGTGCTTGTAGGCCATTTCATTAGAAGTTTTCAGGTAAAGGGAACTATATGTATTGACAGTGTGTGTGTATACATATATACATATATAATATAAAATACCTGTTATACTACAGGCACCATTGTTACTCTCAGCTCAGTTCATCCTTCACCATTTTCATTAACTGAGGGGCATAACCAATCCTCATTACGTTGCAGCTAGAATAGTGCCATCCTGGCCAGTGTAATGAACCGGTGGCTTTGGGGAAGCTTCTAACTTCTTGCCAGTGGGTTACCTGATCCTCTGCCAGATGAAACAAAATCAGTTTCACTTCTCTGAGCACTCACACGTCTGAGTAGCTTGTGAATGCCAGGTTGTTTTAGCAAGCGCTCAGGAATATCTCTTAAACTCTGAGCGGGAGTGCTGCCTGTCACAAGGGTATATTGTTAATATGTAAATGCTTGTGTGTGGAATGAGAGATGTGACAGTAGAAAACATTTGTGTATATCTTTCTGGTAGCTTTCTAGTCTCTATTTCACAAGAAATTTGATAGTTTGCGGTTAGCACAGTAGGAAAACTGCTATAATTAGTGGCATGTCTGTTTTTTCATATTTGTATTTATTTCAAACTACAAAAATGGGTTTTGGAANGAAAAAAAAAAAAAAAAAAAAGAATAGCTGGCATCCTGAAGGGAAAAAATTCGGTATGAACCAGCCACTAAAGTAGGTCAGTTTTTAAATCTAGCGACTTGTGCCTTTAAAAATAGGAACCATCAGGTATCCAGGTCCTCTGCCTGCCTCCAAGATTTTGTCTGAGTTCTGGTGAACTCAAGACCCAGATAGTCTGATTACTGAGGCTGTTAGTGTGCTTCAGCCTAAAATCACCGTGTTCAGAACACAGATGCAGGCTTTTGCTGAGTAATCCTGAGCGTGTGTGAAGCCAGGAGGACTCTGGAGAGCCCACCGAGATGCAGACCTTAGCTCAGGTAAGCCACCTGGCAGTTGCCTCCACCTGTGTCCTGCATTGTAAGCAAGCTGCAGCCGTGTTGCTGCCTCCAGAGTCACGACAGATGACCAGAGAGGGGAGATTGGTGGAAGGACCTCAGCCCAGGACTGTCAGGGTTTCCAGGGCATGCCTTGGGTCCTCAGGGCAGCCTCTTCCTCACAGATGGTGCTGAGATGTGAGTTAGAGGCAGAGTTTGGGTGTGAAGGGAAGGTTGGGTGATGAACAAGTCCATGGTAGGAAAGAAGACGAAGTGGTAAATTCTTAAAGTAATAATAGGTGCTGTTTTTTGGAAGTGACAGTATGAAAGTGCAGCTGAATGTGAATTCCTGCCCAGGACCTGAGGGATGGCCAAGGTTATGCAGCATCTCTGTTGGGAACTGTGGGATGTCTGTCTGCAGGCTCTGTTATCCCCATAACAATGTGATCACTGTCAGACACTTGTCTATCATTCATTGCAGTGAGACAGCTTTGGGAAAGAAAAGAAATAATTAAAACATGGCCTGAACCACTATAAGGCTGTGTTAGCAGAGGCGTTACGTGCTGGGGGATCTAAAGAACAGTTAAGATGCCCTGGAAAACAGGCTTTTAGTGTGTTGCTGTCTCTACCTGTTTTCTCCATGCCTTATATTCTTTGAAACAGAAAGGGAGATAGGACACACGGACATAAGGGAAGGACTGTCACTTCAGGGGACTTTGGCTGGGGGTAGCAGTCCAGGTCTCTCTGCCTTCATGGTTGGAGAAGAGGGTGTCTGGCTTGGTGATGAGGGACATGTGCTGTCACAGAGGATGGACAAAGGTGTGCTAGTTGTGATCATAATGGGGTCCCCCCAGAATGCAGAGCTAATGCGGGGGCCATGGAGGGAAAGCTCTTGGAGCTAACCTGCTGACACCTGCTGACAGGTGTGAGGATCACGTGTGGGAACAGCACCCGTCGTTCTCCAGGTAGCAACTTCAGTGGTGACTGACCCCCAGAGCTGGGTGCTGGGTGAGGTGGTGTGAATCCCTCCTTACGTCTGTCAGCATATGGCTGCAAGGCTGCAAATGAGGAAAGCAAAATTGTGCCTTGATTGATGTAGTAGAACTGTCTCTGCAATCAGTTTTTTTTTTCAATGAAGGTTTCTGTTCTGCAGCACAATTGCACAGATAACCACAACATCTCTGAGTTTGCTTTTTCCTCAGTAAAAATAGTGGTGCCCTTCCTTTGCTCCTCTCTAAACTAGATACTACTTTGGAGAAAACAGACCAATGTAGCATTATTGGTAATATTCAGTGTGAATCCCCCTCTGCTGCTTCCTTACAGGAACAAAAGGGTATTTCTTTATTAGAGACAGAAATCTCAGGCTTGCAGTGCTGTTTCTCCATAAAGCATGCTTTTGTCTTTTGAAAAATAGCTGTTCAGTGACATAGAGATGAAGGACTGCAACCCAGATCTGGCTTTTGTGACACCTGGGAAGTTAAAGCTGCGGAAAGATTTGGCATTCAAGGCTGAGGTCTGTGGAGGATTGGAGGTGACACTGTCATTTACATCCTTGTCCTCTGAAAAGTGAACAAAGCTGTAGTCTTGCATGGCAAACATACTGGGGGGGCAGTGGGATGAAACCATCTATTTGTTATTCATAGCATGGTTAGAGCTTTCTCTGCTTATTTAGGTCTCTTGTCTTTCTGTGGAGCAAGCTAATGTATGTGCTAATGTAGAAATTTGCTGAAGCTCCTAACAGCATGAAAAAGGACACACTCAATGAAAAGCTTATCAGTCATTATTAAAGTTCGCTAATGCGGGAAACAGTGTGATCATCGCAGATACCTCGTTATCCTACACCTGCTGGCAGTCTTCCCAAAGGGAGATTGTGATCGGAGCTATTTGCTGGGATGGGTGAGATGCGGAGAGCTGGCTCTGGGCTGCTTGGCTGCGTGCAGAGGTGGCTCGTGCTGCGGGTGGTGCACAGCATGGGCAGTGGAGGTGCCTCAGGATTGCCTGGTGTCGTGATAACTTGTAGGCCGTGCTGGTGGGGACTTGGGCCCAATCTCCCCTGGTTTGTCCCATAGAGTTTTTTGTTTTTAAAGTGGTTATAGAAGACATGTTTGGGCTAATCGAAACAGCAACAAAATGTCAGCCAAGCCTATGTGGCTGTGAGGATTCACCAGTCAGTGGTGTGGACGTGTGAGAGCAAGGCTAGTGTCACCTCTGTTTTGGCGTCTGCGATCAAATGACCTGCATATACTTGTATCTGACTTGACTAAGGATGATCTTTGGCATGAACTCAGGGAGACCAAACTTCTACTTCTAGATCCGCGGCGTTTACTCTCACCTTTTTTGACCCTGGTATCTGATGTGCTGCCTACAGAGGTGGTGTTCACTGTTCACCACCATACCCCCATGCAGGTGCCTGCCTGTGGGTGTAGACACGCAGCACATTTTGAGCTGGATGTGCCCTGCTGTGTTTCTTTGGGTCAGCTTATCTCACAGGGAGGAAATGGCCATTCCTCCCCCAACTCTCTCTTGTAGAAGGTGGCATGCATGGACTTTCATTTCATGTTTCTGTGCTCATGCATCACAACTAAAATATCACGAACTTCTCAATCACTCTTTTCCCTGCATTAATACTGGTTAGTCATAATTCTGCATCTTAGATAACTGGACAAAGTCCCAGGCCCTGTGGTTATCTTCCTATTAGTTTATTTTTTCTTTCTGATAATATTTCTAATGGAGTCTTCCATCTCGTATTCCAGCCTGAATGCACTAAGCCCACTTGTACTAGGAAAACTTTGAGGGGACTGAATGTGTTTTAGCCAAAGGTAGGGCTGCCTGCAATGAAGATGTATCCGGTCTTTCACTAAATCTGCTCTCCCACTGGCACTTTTCAACTGACATCTGCCATTGCTAAATGCCAAAAGGGAGTTGAGCTTGTGCTGGGAGAGTGGGGGTGAAGGATGACTAGGAAGGCAAGGAGCTGTTTAAAAAAAAAAAAAGCCTTTCCATTCCTTGAGTTTGGCTGCTTCAGCTTAGCAAATTGCAAGCTGAGAGGAGATCCAGTGCTCGTAGCAGAAAAGGCACTGGAGTGGTGGTATAGATATTTAAGCTGGAGGACAGCTTGCACAAGAGCAAATCAATATTAAACAAAGCAGAAAAACATTAGAGACTGCGATTAAGGAGATTTCTCATCAGTGAGGCTCTAAAAAAAAAAATTTGGTAGTAGCATTGGGGTGAAAAACAGCTCTGGACTTTTATGATGGATTTTGCATAAAAGGGGTGGAGACATCTGTAGTGTTAAGAGTTGGAGCCCGGAACAGTTAGGTCCAAACATCTTTTATTCCTGTTGCCTTTGTATTTAGATAGTTAGACTTAAATTTGTCTTGTGTACATTGTGTGCACCAGTGTGAATTTAGGCATCTGGTCTCTCCAGCTCCAACATTTCCATTCTGAAGGCCCTAAAGTGTCCTACACGAAG
This sequence comes from Anseranas semipalmata, assembly GCA_013399115.1. NCBI lineage: Eukaryota > Metazoa > Chordata > Aves > Anseriformes > Anseranatidae > Anseranas > Anseranas semipalmata. The sequence goes on along the minus strand of VXAA01005715.1, from coordinate 101,108 downwards.
CCATCCAGCCTGAGAGACACTGTACATCAGCTCTTCTGTTCCCCAGGAAAGGGATGCTGTGGTACTGTTTGTAGGTTTGAATGTAAACAATAATTCTGTCCCTATTATATGTCCTTAGCTTGTGTTTCACTGGAAAACTTGTCCGGATTCCCATTGATCAGTGACTCTAGTTCTTTTACCCAAGTCTTCCTCTGGAAAACTGTAAAGTTCTACTGAAATGACATGAAACAAATACAACAGGGAAAGAGGATGTGTATGCTATCTTTAATGAGAACTGGCTTATTCCTGGGAGGAAAGGGTTTACCTTACTAGAGGAAAATACAAAGTCAGACTGCATTTTTAGAGCCTCCCATGCAAGTCAGGTCATGAAAACCTGACCTCTGAGAGGTACATCTGTACCTCTCGGTTACCCATTGCTAATACACAGCTCAGAGTCCATTATGTTCAAAATAGCATCTTCTGGCATTAGCTTTAATCTCTGCTGTAGGGTAGATTTACTTTTGTTTGTACTTTTTACACAGCCTACTCCAACCCTGCCTGCTCCTCTACTTGAATTAGCCCCTAAATTAGTCTCATTCTCCTTTCCCTGCAAGTAGGATATTAAAGTTAGGAGATGGGCTGAAGAGGCTGAGAAAAAAATTGGGTATTTTGCCTCCTGTGTCATTAACTGGCCTTAGCAACAGGCTCATAATCACCTGCTTTTTCTGCACCAGACAGTAGCTGTAACCCTACTGCTTTGCAAACTGGCATCTGTTGACATCTGTGAAGAAGCCACATGTGGCAAGGCATTGGTGCCAGATGTCTGACCAGCACTGGAACTTCATGAGCGTGCAGCAGGTTGGTGCGCTAGCAGGCAGCTGGACTGCAGCCCACCAGCACTAGCTCAGGGTTTGATCAGCAAACCAGAAAGTATTGCAGATATTTCTCCTAAAACACCAATTGCTCCCTGCTGTGCTGTTTCTGTGCTTTCAGTGATTTCCAGGCTGCTGCTTCTCTTTGACAACATCATTCCAAACACCCTTGGGGCTCCTGATTCATTTGCCATAGGGTCATTTTGGCTTAAGTTGCCTGGAGGTTTTGGGGGCATGCTAATAAAGCTTTGTGGGAGCTGGTCTCATTTTACTGCTTTAGTTATTGGAGCTCTGTTTAAAAGAATACAAACTATCTGGTCTGCCCGTGTAGATAAAATGAATTGAAAGGTCAACACCAGCCTTGGTGTTCCCATTTCTGCCTGTAGAGATCTCTCCTGTAGAGAAAAGGCTGTGGTCTATCACTTACTGCTTTGAGAAAGTGCTGAGAGGGCTGTATTAGGAACAGCATGGAGAAAATGAGTTTACACACATGCATACTCATGAGTTTGCTGGCAACTCAGAGCAGGAAGGACAGAAGGCATTTTCACGTGCTGGAACATGTCTTGGCTATTCGTCTGCCAAAAAGATGGTGCAAAGGTTTTGTGCTTTTAGAGGTCTACACAATGTCTTTTGTTTCAAGTAAGATGAGTTGGAGCTTAGAGTTTCTTTGCTTAAGAAGCTGAGGGTTATGGTGAGTGAAAGTGGAATGGTAATTGTGGCAGCAATGAAGTCTCTGGAGCTAAGGACAGGTCCAGAGTTCCCCCATATAGCTGAATGTGTTTTATTTGCACAGTATGAGTCTATCTTCCACACAGAATGTGCAATCCTTGCATCTCCTCCACCATGCTCCCTGTTTCCTGCAGAGGGGGCTGAACATGAGGAAATGGGCTTTCAGAGAAGCCCTGACTGAAGTCAGTGGGAGCTGCAAGTGCTCTGCACCTCTCATCTGTCTGATATGACTTCTCATTCTGCCACTGTCTTATCCTTTTGCAGGTTTAGATTCCTCGATGGGGTTAGGGTTGGTTGTAGGATTGCAACAAACTGCCTGGGCTGAGCACTGTAACTTCCTCTGGAGACTTATGTACTCAAACCTGTAACCAACAGCAGTTCCCATAAATGACTTGTGCTGTAGCAAATACACCAGCAACCTGTTCTCCATGGCTGGCAAGCACACTGTTCCTGTGCCAAAGTCTGACCCCTCAGGAAACACAGATCTACAGCACTCTGAGAGCTGTACCTTGCCATCCTCCTCCTACATGCTATGTGGGACATGACTAAGATGGTATGGACCCCAGCTGGAAATGGCTGTTAACAGCAGAAAATTTTCCACTTGGTTTAAATATGAAGGTGTACAATAGATGGAGTAACCCCTGAGTGATGAATGAGTTCCTCACCTTCCACCCTACCATAGTCCTGCTCTTATACCAAGACAGTCTCACTGCTATTTGCCCATTTTTATGGTTGATTTGTTTTTGAGGACATCACAAAGAACCAAATGACTACAAATTGTGCTCTTTTGTGAGAGTATTGTAATTCCCTGGTTTTGAGGCTACTTTGCTAGTCATCTGAGGAATTTAGGGTGGGAAATATAGTAAAGTACAGACCAAATGTCTCAGCCACATATGGGTGGCATTTCAACATAAGTGTAAATTGATTCTGAACTGAGCTGCACAAGGCAGGATGCATTTTCATGACAGAAGTGGGCTAAGTGAGTTTTAAGAATAAAAATGAGAGAAAAAAATGTCTTGGGCATATGGTATTTGGATGATGGGCTAAAGCAAAAGGAAGGTTTCCAGGAAAATAGAGATGGTTATGTTGTTCTGTCACTGAGAACTTTCTGAGAAAGCATTTCTACTCAGGAAAATATCACTTGGTGAAGTTTGTTTCTTGGTTTTCTCCAAGGCCTCACAACCTTTTATTGAAAGCAGGATTTGCTGAGTGATGTTCCCATGTTGATCCTGAAGGTCGGTTGTGTTAGGTGGTGGTGGTGAAGTGAACACAGGTAGTTGAGCTTGTGTGCAAGAGACATGAGCCTGTAGGTTGAGAATGTGAACTTTTGGGTGGGAAGACCATTACTAACTGCAAGAAACCTCCCTACATTCCCATGGAACAGGTTGCACAGAGGTTGTAGAGTCTCCATCCTTGGAGACAGCCAAAACCTGGCCAGACACAGCCTGGAGCAACCTGCTGTAGCTGGCCTGGTTTGGAGCAGGGGGGTTGGACCAGATGACCTTCAGAGATGCTTCCAGCCTCAACCATTCTGTGATTCAATGGTTTATCCACCTTTCAGCAGAAAGGAAAGGGAAGGACAAGAGCTATGTGGTCGCCTTCATTTCCTTCTACCTTCTTGGCCTTCTTCCATCCGAGTAAGTGTGCTGCCACCCAAGCTAGAAGCACTTTCATTATATGCTGGAAAGTGTCCCACTGAGACACTATTGGAGTAACTGACACAAAGAAGATATCAGTGTAAAGAAACAAAGCATATATCTGTGCCAAGTGGGTTGCCAAGGCTGCATGAACACAAAAAATGAGTGGCTTTATCCAAATTTTTTAGTGGCACAAAATAAATTAGGAGACAGAAATAAGCAATTAAATGTAGATGAAAACACATATACTGCATGCCAGAAAGCAAAATAATATGTCAGGAAAAAATGTGCGAATTCAAGCCCCTTGGAAAGTGTGAAACTGTTAGATTTTGGGTAGCTGATCATTTGGTTTGCTGTGTAAGAAGAGAACAGAATTAGGAGCAGCTAAGCTGCAGCTTTCACATTTTCACTACCATTAAAAATCATCAATGCTGGGATGACAGAGTGGCTGTATGTCTGTGGTATTCCTGCGGCAGGGAGATCTGTGCTAGCATCAAGGTTTTTCCCTAGAGCGGAGGACCAAAGCCTGCCTTCAGCTCAGGGCACAGTGGTGTTAAAACTCTCATCACTACAGCTCAGTGCGTCTGAGCACAGATTTAAAGCATGCCCTGAAGTCCCAAATATTTTATGATCTTCCTGTGGCTCTCAATGAATCTTCCAAACAATTGCAGGTATAATATCACTCTGCTTTAGAGTGGGGTGTAAACCAATTAAAGGCAGCTGGCAGTCTGTGCCAGATACAACAGTCCTTTAAGATCTTAAGAGAAGCAAGCAACAACGTTGTCTTCAGTTTTGCATTAGTTCAATCTCCCTTCTCCATTGTCTCCTCCTTGCTTTCCTCAGCTAAGCACAGCCAAAGTACATCTTGGTTTTCAGGGAGCTCTGCTCGATGGTGATTTCTGGTTTGACTCGGGCTACAAGCTCTATATCTTCTGTTTTCCTGCTTGGCAGAACTGACTGCTCTGAAGACACTTAAATTTGTAAGCGATGCTAGCAATTGGCTTCAAGTGTGCCCAGTGAGAAAGAAATCATCTAGTAGTGTGGAAGAAGCCAAGCTGTAAGGAGGAAGGAGGAGCGTAACACCATAAACAAACACGTTAGCATTGTTACTGTCTTGTTTCATGTTCACGTAGTTGTGTCAAGTACTCTAGTTCATATAAAAATGACTCAAAATCCAGGATCTTATGTAGATTTTTTGGGGGGAAAAACATTTGAAAGAAATGTCTATGCAAGAAGTGACAAGAAAGTGTGCAAGAAAATACATTGCTGAAAACTTGTGGTCCGTCTTCTAAGAGGTGATGTAGCCCGACTGCCATATTTTAGACCATTTGAAAATGCAGACTTGGGTAAACAGGAGGACAGTCTGAGCATCCCAACTTTACCTTGCAGTAGAGTGGAGCAATTTTATAGCACTTGCTGCATATATAGAGCTTTGGCATCTCCTGCAGGCTTGGGCACTGCTCCTGGTAAGATTAGCTGGGAGATTAAGCTGCTTCCTGCGTTTTGGCATGGAAGCAGGAATACGCTGGATACTTTGCTCTCTCGAGATCAGAAGATTACCTTAATGCTGAATGCTGGAAGCAGGACAGATTGTTTTCTATCCGGCAAGTAGACTTGACCAAGGAACAGGTATTAAATTTAAACCCAGAGCCACACTGGCATTTTACCAAGAGCTATGTCCTGCAACTACTCATATGTTTGTGCAAGTATGCATGGATTTGGTATCACTATATATTGTATCGTGACACAATAATAAAGCACACATGAATAAGTAATATATATTTTATATATAATCTTAACACTGCATCATCTGCTGCTTTCCCTTTGCCTCTTTCAATTTCTTTTCCTTCTTTCAATCACTGTTTTTCAAGATTTCTATTTCTTAAGCTTTTTCTTGCTCCCTAGGATTTCCGTCTATATTCCCTCCCATGCTCAGTCCCTATCTGTGCATTCCTGATATCCCGTGTAACCTGAGAATTCCTAGCATGCTATGAGCCCAGCAGAAATGTAGATCTTTGCCCAAAGTTCGCACAAGACATTCTATGTGAGCTTAACTGAGCATCTGGTGAGTCTCATCCAGGGTCTCAGGGATGTCTTCTCTAGCTGGCCCTTGTAAGTGCTCCAAGAGAAGACAGGCTTGATAAGCAAAGGGCAGTGTCATAAGGGTTTCCCGCAATGATGGTAGGTCAGGTGACTCGGCGAGCTTTCTGCAGCTCTAAGCACATGAATGGAGAAAGATTGAGACGCACACCAGGAATAAACTATTCTGTGGCAGTTGTGTTTGGAGATGCAAGAATCAGGTGGGGCAGTGAAACAGTGGCTTGTTCTAGCCTGAGGAAATTGCTCCTGCTTCCTCACAGGTTGTATCTGGGCACTGTTGAGGCAGGGGTTTGTTGCTTTCAAGACTTAGTTCACTTTTTTAAATTTTTTTTTTTTTTTTTTAGGATTGGGATGGTTTGAATTATCAAAAGATAATCCTGTAGACCAGTGCTTAAGTAAACTTGTTCTCCATAGCTGTTAATTTTCTGGGCTTATTTCAGAAATATCAGCTCTCCACATTTAAAAACAAACAAGAAAACATAAATCACAATTCTTTATGAGCTTATAGAAGCAAATGACTTTTGATATCTCTAGGACTGCTCTCTTGTTTGCCTCTTAAAAACTTGAGGGCTGTCAACCCCCATGTTACTTTTCAATGAAAAGTGGGGTGTCTCTTCTTCCAGGGTGCACTCTGGGGGAGCTTTCTCATAGCACCATGCAAAAAACAATGTCAGTGCCAGCACCACATGAAATTGTGCTATGGCAGTGATAACTTTTTGTCATTTTATGAGCAGCAAAATTAAGAGAATGTTCATAAATAAAGGGTTATGTAAGTTTTAATGATGTTATCTTTCTCCCTTACCTTTGGCTGTATTCAGCATCTGTAGTGCTGCTGGGTTTTTATATGTCCATGTGAATTTAAGTCAGGGCTGAACTTCATAAAATATAATAATGGCCAAATGTTTAAAGGCACATGTGTGAAATGCACAATTACTTGTGGCTTGAGTGAAATAATTAATCTTTCCTGAAATGTGGGACAGCTCTATGTGGTATGGTGATTTTCCAAACAGCTGTTAATCAAGTGTTCATTTTATTCCTTAATTATTTCTCTTCTCATGTACAACCTTGTATTTTTTTTTCAGGGTTCAGTACTGTTTGTCAAAGTAGATCTGACTTTGAGGGTACAGGGTAAAATCAGGCCCCCAAACAAGCCACCCTAGTTCTATATCAGAAGATGTAGCTTTGATGGACCAGCAGCTGGTCCTGAAGTTCTCTAGAAGTGGTATTGCAGCCTGGTCTTGAAAGGATGCTGGGAAAGTCTTTTGAGGTCCAACTTGGCCAGAGCTGTCTTCTGAGGACCCTGCAGTGTCCATCCTCCAGCTGCTGTAACTGCATGAGCAGCTGGTGGAGGAACAACAGCTGCAGGGCTGGTGAGGAGAGCAGAGCTGTGGAAGAATGACTTGTGGCATGGCAGTGTCCTTGCAGTTCATAGTCGGAGTAGTTCTTCAGTGAGACTGGATTAACCAACAGCCGAGGACATTGCATGTCCTTCACTGTGTCAGTGCATGGAGGAGATGTGACTGACAGCTTGCTGTTGCGAGGCTCCTGCACAAACTGGAGCACTTCACGCATCCCTCCCTGGAGGCGACTCACCAGTGCTGAGAGGCAGGCGGAGAGCTGGGCTTGCCTGGCCCCTGCTGGGGATGACTCCTCTACAGACCACGGCCACACCATGCTCCTAGTGGAGCTCGGGACATTCACACTGCCTGTGCCATGGAGGTCTGATATGACCATGAATCATCTTGATGCCTGTTGTTCCCAGTGTGCCTTCCCCTTGGAGAGACTGGAGACATCTTTAGCTTGAAGTTCTTGCTGGGACGGAGCAGCATTAGGAGAGCAATAGAAATAGTATGGAAGTTGAAATACAAGCCAAAAATGAATTGGTTATATTAGAAGGATCTTAAGAGCTAGTTATTTTATGAATGAGAGCTAAGCAGAAACTATAGCTTGGTCCTCTTAAAATGCTTATCCTGATGCGCAGAGCTGCTCAGCTTCTTGATAAAGAATTGAATTCTTATGGCATTTTTATCATGTAACTTTTTTGTACATTTGCACCAAGTTCAGTAAGCATCTTGGGGGAGACAGTAAATACTCATAATTCATGACCACTTTATGCTTGGACTGGAAGTATTACACAGTTGGGCTCCAAAGTAGTCTGTCAAGTGCTGCTGTCTGAACAGCAATTAGACCCTAACTTGTCCCCAGCAGAGGCTGGTGGGCTGTCTGTATCTGAAGTCAAATATGTACTTTTATTTTTATTCTGGGAATGTAAAGACAGATCTGAGCCAGGTGCAGATTTGATATCAAACCCTAGTGCAGAGAACTGCTGACAAAAAAAAATAAATAAATAAAAATAAATCCTCTAATCCTCTTTTTAAAACTAAGAGAAAACTATTTCCAGGATATGTGCTTTACAAATGAAAGTGGTGGCATGAAATGGTGCAAGTCTTACAGTATCATTAAATCTTCCCTACAAGGATCTTCCCTAAATGAAGATCCTTGCTGAAATACTATAAGAAGCCAATGCTTCATTGTGTTTGAAATTAATTAGTGTCTTTACAGAGGCCTGTATTTTCGTTGTCTGAATATGAAAGTGTGACTTGAATGGTAACATCTCTGCTTTTTTCATGACCTCGGCTCGGCCTGTGCTATCTGTCTGCTTAAACACCACCTCAGAGGAAAAAGGACCTGTTTTTCATATGCACTTCTCCTCACCCAAGGTATTTGAAGTGAAGTAAGTTCTGAGATAAGAGCCCTGCAGGCCCTTTGGGGTGTCACGGTGCATTAGGCTTCCCGGAAACCATACCTGTGGAGCAGAGCTAAAAATAGGGAAAGTAGTGTGCTGCCTTCCATTACTTCTCGATGAGATGAGCATGGAAAATTGCCGTTGACTTCTCCTCGGTGTTGTGTATTATTCACACAGGTCTGAGCAGTTCTAGTTTTGTTTATCAGAAATTGAAAAGACACAAAAAAATCTAAGGGGAAGTTTTGGTGTTTTGAGAATTACAGTGAAGGGGAATGAGGACATGGAAGGAAATTTGGGAACATTGCTGAGGCAGTGGAAGAATAAAAAAGACTTTGTATGTTATTTAGGGTTAGGAGGAGCTGCAGAAACAAAGGGCAAATAATGAGCAGATGTTTCTGCCTGATCTGGTAGTTTGTTTTTCTCTCATTTCGTAGTTGGACAGTCTTTTGGGAGAGACTAGACATAGCATGGGTAAAAGGTGAAATTTGCTTGGATGAATAAATGCACAACTGAGGTGTCATCCAGATCTGCATGTCCAAGAGGGCGGTCCACAATCATGTCTTCTAGCTACTGAGCACACAGGAGCTGGAGGGTGGCCCTTCTGATGGCCTATCTCTGCTTCCCTCCTGCTGTTTGCCCGAGCTGTTGGTCTTGCCTCTCCCTGCCACTGCCACACCCCTAGCTCTGTCTCCCCAAATACCTCCCTGCAAACACAGTTACCTCACTGCCTTCCTTCAGCTCCCTTCCCAAACCTTGTGCAAGTGTCCACCAAAACTTGGAATTCCAAGAGGATTTTCCCTGGTTCCTGCAAACAAGGCTTAAGTCTGCTTTCCCCTTCAGACCTGAAGATGGCTTGTAGGAGGTCTTCTGGTTATCTCAGCTTCTGAAGTAAAAAACATTACCTCTGATGCTAGCCTTTACTTGTTTGATGGTCTTAAACCATCCTTACTACTGTGGTACTGCTACAGAAAATAAACACACACAAAAGAATAAAATCAGATTTGGCAGTGATTCAGTAGCTGATGGCAAGCTGGAGTTGCCCAGTGTGATGTGCTGCCTCTTACGACATTCTGGTTTTGTTTTTGATTCATTCCTTCTCTCCGTATCTGTTTATTTGAACTCCCCACATTTCTGGACATGAAAAACTCTTCGGGCAGACTTGTGTTGAAGTGTGTTCAAAGAGCCCTCATCACTGGATGGTAACAGTGGTCCTGAGCCATGTCTTGAACTCCCACTGAAGACGAACCATCTTGCTGAGGGGTTTATGCCAAAGGCTTTCTGTCCCTGTTGGCTCAGTGAGTGATATCCAGGAGATGAGGACGTGTGACGCCTTCCCCCACAACCCCCATCATGGCAGCTTTATTAATACTATTTTTGTAGTAAGATGCCTTTTCCAAAGTGGTACCAGCCCAGAGATTTCTAGCTGCTAACCATGCACTCAGTCCTTGTTACCCCTTGGTGTTTTCCCCTCGTTGAATCCCAGGCTGTAACAAATGACTGTTGTAGTGCTAGGGGCAGCAGGAGCCTTGGCTTTATTTAGTCAGAGGAAAGAGTTCCTCACTTTCACAGAAGGAAGTTGGTTTTTTTTTTTTTTTTTTTCCCCTACTGAGCTGTCAAACAGCAACTAATGAGGACTTCTAAGTATTAAGAGAAATGTAATAGCAACAGTTGGCAGGGCAGCAAGCAGCAGAGCTAATGGGAAGGCATCTGAGCTGCCACGGTGAGTGGTTGCACCAAAGCTGTGGTCAGGACAGGATGGAGCAGGGAAACCCTGGCACGTGGTGAGCTTCTGAAGCAGGTCAGGAGCTGGCCTGGAGCATTGCTCCATGGCTGGAGGCTGAGAGCAGCCGGGGAGCTATCGCAAGGGGGCCAGGGTGGCCTTCCCTGAAAACAGCGGCTTGTGCTCCAGGAATGACTTGCTCCAGTGAGTGGTGATCGATTACAAGAAGCCTCTGGCAATTAACTGTCAAGGCATGTAAGACATTTAATTAGCACAGAATTCAACAATTTATTGTATCAGTGTGTACTCTATCATGCACATCTGGGATGGTCTGCACAGCTCCAGTGTGGTTTTGTAGGATTTAAGGGATAGAGATATCCCAGGTTTGTCTAGAGAAGGTTATGAAATCCAACACAACTGCTTGTTTTTCTCTTTTCCTGCATGGTCTGTGCCTCTCTTCTGTGCAGGAGTGCTAACCTCAATGCTTTAGAAGCTGAAGACAAGCTGTGAAATAAATTATTTTTCCTCTCCAAGCCAAGTCTCTAGGATCATCTAAAATAGGAGGCTGATAATTTTCTGCAATTATTAATCTAATGAGAAAGAGCATTAATAGTTGAAATCTCTAAATGCTTTGTTTACCCTTCAGTTTCTCATGAATGCTGATTAGAAAAGATATTTTTTGGGGGTGTTTGAGAGAAAATCATTTTCCAGTGCTGATAATTTAATCCAGAGATTAAATTTGACCCACTTCTCTCAAAGTCGTTATTTTCACCTTGGGTATTTATAATCTGAAATCCTTCCTCTATTGTACTGTGCTTCCAATCCACAGTGGATTATATGCAATTGTGATAGATGCATGGGATGGAAAAGCTAAAAATGTATATATACTATATATATATATATATATATATAAAAATATATATATACATGTATATATACACACACACACACCTACTGAGGAGTTTTGCCTTTCTCAAATTAAGAGATTAGGTAATGAGAGCAGGTTCTTCCACTGACACACTAGACAGCTAAATATTTATAGTAGTGCAACTTTTTATGTGACATGTGGCAAGTGCCTTGTGATAATTGACAGTACGTGGGGTTGACATTAAAACTGCTCAGCACAACTTCATCTGGCTCCAGCCTTCATGACGCTTTCAGTCACAGTGGACTGCTAGACCTCATAGACAGCACACTCTTTACAGGGTATATTACAAGGTATATACAGCCTATAAATAATATTTGCATTATGGAAAATGCATAGGAAATGGTTAATGGATCTTAATGGGAGAGTAAAAGAATAGAGTCTGACTTGGTTTTAGCTAGCAAGTACTTAGAAAGTGGCAAGAAAACTGTAGGCAATATTTTCCTGGTATGTTGCTTTTGCCCTAGCATCAGCAATTTTATAAAGGAAATAGTTTAGCAAAAATGAATTTAAACTAATTTTTAAAACTTTATTCTTTGTGAAATTGCAAGTTTTGGAAACCAAATATGCTATTCCAGGTAAATACTGTCTTTTCAAAAAGTACCTATGAGCCACCACGTAATGTCTCAGCCCTCAAGAAACTGTCAGGAGTAACACACAATGCTGCTAAGAACAACGTGCTCAAGATATAATCCTACAAATGCTACTAAAAAGCCTTTCTTGGCAATATTCTTTTCCTGTAAGACTAAAAGGTCTTTTTGCACCTAGACTTTGGCTTCAGGACTATCAGAAATATATATTTGATATTACAGTCATTTGAATAATGACAGGAAGGTGCATGCATATATTTTTCCATAGGATAACTTACTGCAATAATAAAATATACATTATATATACACACACACATTATATATATATGTGTGTGTGTGTAAAGAAAGAAAGAAATGTGTAATTTGTGTAATAAAGAAAGAAAATGAGCCACTTAAGAAAACAGCAATGCCCAGTATTTATGGTATCCATCCAACTCATCCTCTCTGGAGAGAGTAAGAGCAGTCAGTGCCTGAGGCTTTGCCCTGAACGTCAGTAGGTCTGACCCTGGCCCACAGATTTCGCTGAAAATGACACAGTTTTGAAATATCATTTTCTGATGGTGCATAACCGTTACAAACAGTCTAGCTTCCTGGCTGCGAACATATCTATAAATACCCACACATTATTTATACATAAAATAGAGCATGAACTCATATCTGTGCACAAATACAAAAATATCTCTGGTTTTGAACCACCGTTTGAGTTTTCGTAGCTCTTCCAAGTGGGCAGATAAGATTTTGAAGAGTTTTTGAGTCTGAATGGAATGTCTCCGAGGTGCAAAAAGCAATGCCTGCTGCTCTGTGCACTGCCAGAGCACACAGATAAGCAGCTTTCCCCCAGCCCGCTCTCTGCCGCGTGCCGAACAGCCGTGTACGTCCGAGGGAGCCGCGGCTGGGTGAGCGCGGGCAGGGAAAGGCCGCGCGGTGAGGCGGGATTGCCCCAGTCAGCTGCTGAGCTCCCTCTCCAGCTTTTCAGCTGTGCTGGATTGCTTTTAGCTTGTATCTTTTTTTTTTTTTTTTTCCCCTTTGTGTGGAATATGTTGCTTTATCCTTTGACGCACGAGCTGTTTTGGTGCTACACAATCATTTGTCATGCTATGCCACTTGCATATGTGGCATTTATCTCAACAGCTCTCTTGTTTTATGGCCTTTATTCAGTTAACTGTGTTTTCTGACAAATTAGGGGTTCATTTTTTCAAAGCTGTGCTCTGGCTTCTCCGTAGATCTGTTTGAATCTGTACAAACACTCTGCTTCCCAGCTTACCCTCTGGCGTGTTGCAGAGCATGTCGCCGTCTCTTTCTGTGGCTTGTTCATCAGAAGAAGAACAGCCTACGAGCGCAGCTCCGAGCGGAGCAGAGCCCTCTGCTACGTCAGCAAAGATCTCGGCTCAGGCTTTGCTAACAGCTTGGGGTGGAAGTAGGGCACATGGTTTTAACCTAAAAAGTAATAAACCAGGAGAAAGGTATGTTTAGATGAATCTCTAATACTGTTTTTTTTTTTCTTTTTCCAAACAAAAAATGAGTTCTTGCTGCAGGGCTATGAGTTTGGAACAGGACTGTGCAGAGATGAACATCTTTGCATAGTATGGCATTTAGCATAGAGCAAAAGTATTTCTATAAATCCATTCTTTGGAACAGCACAATAATTACTCTGTTTTCTCTAAATAGTGCAAGTTTTCAGTATGCTTTCATTCTACAGGCATTTCTTACTAAACATTATGAGTAATTTATTGATAAAATTCTGTGTTTCTTGGAAAATACTGAAGATTGTTTTTGAAGATGAAATCAAAGTTTTTGTATGTAGGCCTAGTGTGATGTTCACTTGGTGCAGATATACGGATTAGGAGCATTTTCTGTGGCATTTACCTGGCCACAGAAAAGCAGTCTTGTCACGCAAGCCTAATTTCCTTCTTCCGCGGGGTTATAAGTTTAACTGGCAAAGCTAAATTCACTGAGACGCTGAACTCGGATTATTAGAAGTCGTTTGACCTAGAACTAAATAGCGCTCTAATTAAAAGTGATCCCTGCAACCTATCAAAATCTGACATACTGAAAGGCTCAAGGACTGGCAGCTCTCACAAGCAGTAGTCCTTCACGGGGAATGATCACTGATGGAAGTAGTGCTAATGGGGTGAAAAAGCTGTAGGTGGCTGAGTTCAGCACCACCTCCCATGTCCATACTCGGGGTGAGCTGCCAATGCGATGCTGCAGCAGCATGAGGAAGACTGGGGTGGTGGTGGCATGGTGGTCCCTGTGCTTCAGCGGTGACTCTGGCACCAGTCTGGCTGTTTCCACATGGCTTTGGTTGTTAGAATATTAAAATAGGGTTTGATGTAGTGGCTGAAATGGTTTGGTGAACACAGCAAATACTTTGTATATGCAGGGTTTAGAGATTCAGAGTGCCTGAGTGGCTTGTATCCTCAAAATAGCCATGCGAGGATGGGGAGGAGGTGACCAAGTTACCCCATCCATGCAGGCTGATGGGGAGGGAGCTGACTCTTTGGTCACGGTCTGTAGGTGCATCGTTGTTCTGCCCATGCCTCGTGGTTAAAACTAGCCAGGAAACTGCTGTCCCAAAATCAAAGTGATGCGCAGACTAGGAACTTTCAGGGAAGCAAATCAAAGACTTCAGATTCCATGGTCTGGAAACGGATGTGCTGACTAGGGTTTGTTTTATGTAATTGTAGTGAGTCACAAGCCTGGCTTTGGAGTATAACGAGTTTTTTTCTAAGATCTCAAGAAAATTAAATAAAAAGCTGTATATTTCCCCTAATATTTCCATTTTCGCTTGGAGCATTTTGGCCTGAATATGGGACTTCACAAATAGGCATCCCATTACCTACAGAGCTGTGGTTTCTTCACAGTTTCTTATAGCAACACATTAAAAGGGTTTTCCCCATCCCTGTAGTAAAAGGCAAATATATTAGTAAAGGAGTAGCTAGTATTCATTTAATGTATGATAAACAGGGGCAGCTCTGTATCAGGGGGTTTTCTTCAAACCCAGCAGAAGTGGTGGAAGAAGCCTCCTCTGAAGGTGTTCCTTCCTTGAGGCGGCCCCTTCTTTTGCTGGCTGTGGGGTTTGTGGATGTAACCAGGGCCACCTTCATACCAGTGAGGAACAGAAGTGTCTCCTGGGCCATCTTTCACCTTGCCGTCATCAGTCCCTCACTGCGGTTTGCTGAAGTGGTGGTCAGACCTCTCAGAGGAACAGGGACCTCCTTATTAAGCTGTTTCTGGTGGATGGTTGGAAACAGTCTTGTCTTTATTTCCTTTGCTGGGATTTTCCCACTGTGTCGCACGTTTTCATGGCTCCAGCCCAAGACCTCTCTTATGCTGTGAAGGTGGGTGAGCAGCTGCCTCTCCAGCCAACATCAATGGCTTTCCTTAGGAGGCTGCACAGATAATTTGCTCATTGTGGCCACACAAAAGCGAAGCCCTTCCTTCCTTCCTCTGCAGAGGCACCTGTCATTCCCTGCTCCGACCAGTCCTCAGTGAGCCCCTGAGAGGCTCGGCACGTGAGTGACACCAGGGTGGGTGAGGGAACGTTGCACCAGGGTGGTGGATCTTCACTGTTCGCCAACTCCCCTTGGTGCACTGTGGTATCCACTGTGTGAACGTGAACAAGCACAGCCCTGACTTTGGAGCTGAGGGGCAGGCCAGCAGCACAGCAATTTGAAGGCAGGATCAAGCCAACACAGCGTGTTCCAGCTTCATGTCCTCCTGCTCTCTGCAGAAACTGGGCAGCTGATTCAGTTGGACCAGGTGACCTCCAGAGGTCCCTTCCAACCTCAACCATTCTGTGATTTGGCTCTCCAGACACTAAAATCACTGAAGGAGCAAGTTCTGTTTCTGACGTGTATCAGATAGTATTCTCACATTTGTCAGCAGTTACCAGAATTCAGGGTATATTTTGGGCTAGTCCTTTTTATGCCTTTTTTTAATCCTTTTTCATAGAATAGTTTGGGTTGGAAGGGACCTTAAAGCCCACCCGGTGCCACCCCTGCCATGGGCAGGGCCCCCTCCCAGCAGCCCAGGCTGCCCAAAGCCCCATCCAGCCTGGCCTTGGGCACTGCCAGGGATGGGGCACCCACAGCTTCTCTGGGCAGCCTGGGCCAGAGCCTCACTGTCCTCACAATGAAGAATTTCCTCCTTATAGATAATCTAAATCTCCCCTCTTTTAGTTTAAAACCATTCCCCCTTGTCCTATCATTATCTGCCCATGTAAAAAGTTGTTCTCCATCTTTTTTTATAAGCCCTCTTTAAGTATTGAAAGGCCACAATGAGGTCTCCCCGGAGCCTTCTCCAGGCTGCAAAGCCCCAGCTCCCTCAGCCTGTCTCCATAGCAGATGTGCTCCAGCCCTCTGGTCATCCTTGTGGTCTCCTCTGGACACACTCTAACAGGTCCATGTCCTTGTGCTGGGGGCCCCAGACCTGGATGCAGCACTCCAGGTGGGGCCTCACAAGGGCAGAGCAGAGGGGGACAAGCACCTCCCTTGACCTGCTGGCCATGCCTCTATTGATGCAGCCCAGGACACAGCTGGCCTTCTGGGCTGCAAGCACTCACTGCTGGCTCATGTTGAGCTTTTTGTCCACCAGAACCCCAAGCTTCTCAAGCTTGTCCAGGTCCCTCTGGATGGCATCCTTGCAGAAGGAAGGGATTTTTTTAAGAAAGGGAGCTTTTATCCCTTCTATTGTCTGCAGTGGTGTCTGTGAAATAAATGGGTGAACATTAGCATTTAAATAAGTAGGAGTGAGGATCCCAGGCTTTTTGTGATGCAGCCAGAGCAGAACAGGAAGAAAGTGTGACCACTTGCACCCACAGATGTACTCAGGGAGGTAGGGCAAAGGCAGGGGTCCCCTTCAGAGGCTGTTTTAAGAATAAGCTATTCTGGCAGAAAAGGAAGTGATGAGCAGGGCTGGTTGGAGCTCTGCAGAAGTGGATGGCAGTCTGGGTATGTTGGTCGTGCTATTGAGGAAAAGGGTGGGGAATGCTTGCAAGTACTGCTCTAAAGGATTGGTCACCCACAGGTGTGTTGTGGGTGCATGAAGTTGTTTGCATGTTGTGTCCTGCAGGAAGAGGTCCAGAGTCTGGAACTGCTTAAAAATAAATAAATAAAATCAAAAAAAAAAAAAAAAATCAGAGCCATAGCTTAATTAGATCAAATATACTGCCATTGATTTCAAGCCCCAAATGCTTAATGTGTATGTATTTCCTCTAAATAATCTTGTGGGAAAAGCAAAAACAAGCCATCTCTGATAAACCTCTGATATTTAAATACCTGGGCAGATACTGGGGGAGCTTTTTAAAAATAAGCAAAATATTCAGCTTTTCAGTCATGTTTAATTTAAACATGTTCAGCTTGAGAAATGTTCTTGAGCTAAGCTGTTGCTCTGGAAGTTGCTCAGTTGTCAATAGTATTTTATAATTACTTCTTGCTATTTGAAATAGGCTGAAATAGATAATCCCATCAGAAGTGGTACCTTTCTGGTGCAAGTGCTATTTAAATGGGAGCAGTGCCCCCTTCTGAGGCTGTTGGCAGAGCAATGCGGAAAGTCCAGAAAGATGGTATATGAGGTTTTCTTCTAAATTTATGCTGGTAATTGTCCCTGTCAAGCTGAATAGTAAATGGAGGTTGGATCCCAGTGGGCTGGGAAGTCAGCGGTCTGGTTATGCTACAAGCAGAACATTTCTGCATGTACCTCTGGGCGGGAGCTGGCACACCATTGTCCTGCTTGCTTAATGCTATGCCTTGTCTTCAGGATTGCACTATTATGAATATATATATACAAACCCTTCTAAATCCAGATGTTTACGATGAATTTCTCTGAAGTGACTCCATGATGTGATCCCAGACCCTGGTGCAGTGGTGGGCCACCAATGCAACATGGAGCCAACTGTCCCTTAGAAACCCTGTCCTGGTCAGAGCATGACGAGGTCTGGAACATGCTGAGCCCCTGCTGGGTGCTTTGGTGGGATCTGTGGTCCTGATACCCTGTGGGTCATGGGATAAGATTTGCTTTGCCAGCTGCTGTGATGTCACTGGGGACTGTCAGTGTTCTGAAGAGACACAGCTCAAAATAATGTGACCTCTGCTGTCAGTAGCTGCGAGGAGACTGCCCCCTCTTCAAGGCACCAGAGTATAGTGTGGGTATGGGCGATTAATTTTCAGTTGTATTTGCAGCTCATGTTAAAAAGTCAAAGAACATGCAAGAACAGAAGCTCTGGTGGTAGCAGATGCTACCACCTGCAGAGGTGGTGGTAGCAGCTCAGCATGCAGGTCCGTCTGTCCGTCCGTCCCAGTATCCCACCACTGGCAGCACACGGTGATGGATGTGGTGGGGGACACAAAGCAGGGCAGGCAGGAAGGGAAGTTTACTGGCTGTTGTCTTCCAGCTCCTAGACACCTTCAGTGCTGAGCCTCCCAAGTTAGGGTGGCATCTTTGTGCCCAATAACCCTCAAAAGGACTTTCTTCCATTAATTTGATGTTACATGATAAGACGTGGTACATTAAAAAAACAATTCATCTAATATATCCCCCAAAAGCCCTCAAGAAACAGTAGTATATCAGTAAAGTTCACTGAGGTCATAATTTTGAAGCTGTCTTTATAATCAATCTTGCATCTATTAATTATTTCAATAATGTTTTCCCCCTTGTATAAACCCTATAACTTAGTCCTCCAGGAAATACTTACAGTAATCTGCTTTACAGCCACTGACATTTCCTGGAGGTGCAATTGGAACCTGTGTGCTCTTTGCCTTCACTGATGCTTTTTGAGCAAACACGGAGCCGGCAGCAGGCGGGTGGGTGATGCTGGGAGGGGGCAGCTGCTGTGGGAGCTTGTTGGTCTGGGTGGCCAGGGAGCCCCAGCAGCTGGGTCCAGTTGACCCACCTGAGCGGTGTGGAACGATGTTACTCGCTTCCTCCAGTTGTGGGCATGAAGGCATTATTTAAAGTAAAGAGAGAACAGGGTGATATATTTGCCAGCAACAATATTTTTGCTTAGAAGCTCAGAAAAGTACAATTACTGATAATTAAAAAAGCCTAATAGCTATTTTACAGGAATATTTTTTTGTTGTTGGAAAGACTATAAATATTACAAGTTTTTAGCCTGTAAATAATGAAGTGTTACATCAAAATTGGATCCTATAACCTCAAATCTTGGATTATGTACCTCTATATAAAGATACGATTGTGGCTTATATCAATGTGTAAGTGCAAGGTAGCATCACTTAACTAGTAGGCTTCAAGTCAATGGAATTACTCCTGATTTATGCTGAGAGAACCTGGCTCAGTAATTCTTAACGATAAATTAATTGTGTGCATTGTGCTTAAGCATACAAGCAAACATCTCAGCAATTAATTTGAATTTATGCTTCAGTAATATATTCAGAACATTATCATCTTTTCTCATGATGGATCATCAGGATAAATTATCTCCAAGGCTTATATATGTGTGTAGATATGTTTTGTTTGGATTATGAGAAGAAGTGGGATTAAACTCTGTTAAGTAATTGCACAGCAGGGTTCAGATTTGGTATTGGAGTGAAAGTATCCTCTAGTATGAGTAAATAAGAGCTGTGTTACACTTTAGAAATGAAAGTTTTATGTATGAAGGAAAAAAAAAACAAGAACGATAGCTTATAAAAGTCAAAAGTGTTTCTCTTCTATCCTGCCAACTGAATGTAATCAGCCATTTTAGATGTTTTTTTTTTTTTCCTTTTATTCCTTTACTTCTTTAAAGAGATGTAAATTTTTCTGTTGAATAAGAATTACCTTTGGAAGGGCGACAAAATACATTTCAACTTGCCATGATGGATAATAAGACCATTAGAGCAACAACAGAAAATCTGATTTAGGGTAACCTGGAGGCAAGTTGGGAGAGACTCCAAAGGCGTGAGCCAAGCTGTTGGGACTGGTGCCAGGCAGGGAGAATGAACGCTTCAGGAAGACTGTCAGTCCCCAGCCCGGCTTGTTGTATGCACTAGGGAGGAGCGGGCAGCCCTGGAAGGCTGTTTTGAAGGGCGTGCTGTGGTCAAGAATTTAAAACTCAGGGAGGATCATGGGATGACAATGTTTTTTAAGTTACCAAATCCAGTGTCCTGTTATTGTACGCAGCTATCTTGTATCATTGATTTCGTAAACTGACTGAACTTTAACCTGAAGGCTGTTACTCTTCTGTCTCTTATGTCCGTTCCCATTTTTGCTATTGGGATGATATTCTAGGAGCTTCTGTGATGAAACCTTCTCATTTACTTCTTGAGCTAATTTCCAACTAACTGATTATAGTTTGCTTTTGCACAGTAGAGGAAATTCCTTTCAGTATTCATCTCCTGTACTTGTAGGCAGTAATCCTATCCCTGCTCTTCCGTTGGTTTGGAAGCTCAACAAGTTGAAGCAGTTAGTCTTTGCTTTTAGGACAGGCTGTCCCTTTTCTTGAGCATCCAACTCAATTGTTGTATCATATTGTGTGTTTTTAGCACCTGTTTTATAGCCTTTATCTTGGTCATTCTGCCTTCTAAATTGGCTATCCTGAGGGATAAGGGCAAGGTCAAGAACATGCCCTTGTTGACCTCTGATAGAAACTGTGTTTTCTGTGGTTGTATTTTCTACAAACAATGGAGACTCTTAGCTGGGTCATCATGTTGTTAAAGGGACTGGAAAATTCACAGCGTTAAAGGGACCAGACAATTCACAGCAATTGGATTATAATCCCTCTCTCCATCAATATTTCATGACAGTTGTGTTAGTTTTAGGATTATTGAAACGAAGTATCAAAGCAAATTAAGGCAAAGTGAAATATGTTTCAGAAAACTTGTTGCAGCAATAAACAAGATACAGTGTTACTGACTGGGGGTGGTCGTCTGAATATTGTATGAGTAAAATCCGTCTCCCTTGCGGGAAGGGGTGGTCAAATAACCTCGTATGTGATAGTATTTCAAAGTATGTAGCACCTTGTGCGGTCTTTGTCCAAGTAGATTGCCACAAAGAAAATACTGAGATATGTCAGTAATTCTTCATGGTTTGATGGCATGTTTCCCACCCCATGCCAGTTTCTACAGTTTATATATCAATGTGGAGCTATATGGGGAATTATTAAAATTTAGTTGAATAATAATAAGATAAACTTATTCTAATTCTGTTTCATGAACAAAAAGTTACTGATTTTGCCAGGGGAAGAAAAAAAAAGCTTTATTTTTTCTAAGTCAACATATTCTTATTTGTTTAAAGAGAAATTTCCTTATGTTAGAAGAATCTTTAAGCTGTAGCTTTTGATTTGTTGTTAACTTTTTATTTATTTTTTTTTTTTTTTTGGAATAATCACAACATTTGTGTTGGGGGGAATCTGAAGGAATAAATTCTGCTTGGTGTTTTGTTGGTTGGCTTCCCTCAGTGCTGGCTTGAAAGAAGGATGGCATGTCGTGGGTTAGCAAAGTATCATTTCTGCATGCAGGTCCCAATCAGCGAGTAAACATAGGGGCTTATGTTGGTGCCTTCATGAGAGCATGGGTGGTTGAAAGCTGTGTGCCTCCATTTTCTCATTGTGGTTGTCTTCTGACAAAATAAATTAAGAGGAAGAAAGAAAGCTCAGCTAGATTTGTATTCCTCAGCCTCATTTTAGCTGTTATTGTCTAATAAACTCCAACTGAGCTCACATTCACAGATGTCACATTTTGTCTCGATGGCAGGTGATTTGACTATGGAGTACACTTTATTTGTGACAGCTTTAACAAAAAAGACTAAAGGCTCCATTCATTATTCTTACATTCTTTCACACGAAGCTGATTGCTTTTCTTCATTGAATTACCCTAAGTCTCTGGATGAAATTCACAGCAGATACAGTACAAGCTCTGGTTTCACTGAAGCATCTGAAGCTGTGTCTGGTGGAACCTCCTGGTGAAGCTGGGTATAACAGAGCATGGTTTGAGTGCTGCCTCCTGAATGGAATATGCTTGGAGGGATGGCAGTAACATATAGCAGTGAGCAGCAACGTGCTCTGTGGTGCTACAAGAAATGGGCTGACAAAGCTGTTGGAAGCTCTGTGAGGTCCTGTTTTAAATCCCACACTTCTGATGATCACTAAGAGAGGGTTATCAGCATGTTGTCTGAAAGCATAAATAGAGTTGGGTGAATGCCTCTTGCAGTTAACTGTAATAACTAACTCATTCACAAGGCCTGATCTAGAGCCTATTGAAGTTAATGAGAGCTGTTCTGCTTGCTCTTCTTTTTCTGATTGCTAATTGTGTGTAAACAGCTTTCGGTCATCACAAGTTTGTTTATTTGAAATTATTTGCAGATTAATTTTGTTCATTTCTCCTTGAGCATGCAGGGTGTTCAGCGTTTGAAGCAGATGATTTAAGTCGTTCGCATTTGCAGCTTGCACCCATGGTCTGCTCCTGTCTCCTGACTGAATGGAGCTGTTGTGGGCATCATTCACTAACTCAAAATTTTCTTTTCCTTGTGGCCAGGTTTATGGGAACTTTTGACCCGTTATGCTGAATCTGGTCAAAGTTCAGTCCTGCCCGGTGTATCTCTTGATAATGGTCATCTGTGGGTGCTTAACCAATGAGTACACAAAGCAATTGTAGGTTTCATATTCCTAATAAACTGCAACATTACCAATGACTAACAATTATCTTCTTTGCAGTATCAGGCAGTGAGCATTGCTGCACAGTGTGAGGTTCCCAGTCCATGTAATGTGAGTCAGGAGCAGGCAATCTAGTCCAAGGCTTTTTTGCCTTTTTTTTTTTTTTTTAAACTTTGTAAAGAATTTAAATATATATTGATATGTATGTCTGCTTTATTTTAACATTATTCTGATATCAAGCTATGTTTTCTGGCTTCCCTTTTTAAAGTTCAAAGTGATGTGGAATAAACAAGTGACACTGGGGATTCTGTTTTATCCTATTCTAGCGAATATTTTGTGGGCCACAGTCATTTGAAGACAGGCAAACACTCAAATATTGATGCCACAGTGAAAGGAGGAAGGGAGGTGTGAGCCACTGGATGCAAGCCCCCATGCATAGCACAAAGCGGACCTGGAGGGCATGTTCTTCCTGCCATGGGGTATGGGGCCCATCTGCTTGGCCCACGCAGTCCCATCGAGGATTTGGGGGACCCCATGGAGCCACACACAGAGGAGCCCTTCACACAAACGTGCTCTTCAGCTAAGGCACGCGCCTTGCGATTCTCAGCTGGGAGAGTGCTCTGGCTTGTGGGGCTGAGATATGGGAAATTCTGCCATCAACTCTGACTGTAGCCAAAGCTGGTGGAGATCATAGGTAACAGCCAGGTGGCACTTCTCCAGTGGATGCAGAAAGTTGCACTCTTGTAAATTTGCTTAACTCATTCTCAAAGACAGTAATGGTCTAGAATTATACACATCAAAGGGATTTTGTGCTATCTGGCTTCAGCTCATATTGAAGTATCTGGGCAGAAATCCTTCTAGACTGATCTTGCCTATGCAAAGATGTGTATCCTAACGTGTCATCTTATAAAATATGTATTTGTTGCTGGCACTTCTACCATTCAGGTTTCTGAAGCTCTGTTTTTAAGCGTAAGTTTAGTAAATTTCAATAGTGACTTTAAGCATTTAGATATCTGAGCTGGTGGGGAAGATGGGGCACAAACATGTCCCAGATATGCAGAATTGGTTCATAAGCAAATCTGGTAGTATTAAGGTTGTCAGAAGAGAAACCTTCAACACATGAAGTTCAATAGCAGCTCTGGTGGCTGAAATACTGCTGAGAAGCACAACAGCATATTCTTGGATGAGTTTGGTAAGGTGAGGAGTGGAGGCATTTGAAAACAGGGTCAGCCAGAGAGCAGGATCTGCACAGCGGCATTGCAGGGCGAGGGATGAAAGGATGTGAGATGTCAGTGAAATGTTGTAAGAAAGAGAATGGACTCCAATGAATATGTTATTTTAACAGGAAGAGAAAGAATGAATTTCTGCTGTCAATAAGTATAAACAGAAACACTAGATCTGAGCATCTCAAGGGTTTTCTGTATTAACACGTAATATTTATGATTCCAGTCCTGAAAGGATCTATGCTTGTGTCTTATGTCATGTATCGTTAATTGTTCTTTGGCCTCAATACACCAAGAGAACTAAAAAGAAGAAAGGCAGGAGTGGGAGCAGATCACAGCATAAGAACAGGTTGACACCATGTTTGCACATTTGTGCAGCATGAGAACGGAATTGTGCCATGAAGATCTATCTTGCTTGGGTTGAAGTCATGAGGCACTTTCGCAGCAGAGCAGGATGCAGCTCTGAAACACATTGTAATACTTGGAAAAAAAAAAATAAAGCAAAAAAAAAAAAAAAAAACAAAGACCGAGAAACCCATGGAGATGCAGCTTTTCTATTTTGTGAATCTTTGTTCCCATGGCCACTGGAAGGATGGAAAGACTCTGTTATCTCTCTGCTGAGCCTTTTCTGAAGTCCACCACAGTCTTTGTGTATGCACAGGTATGTGAATAGGCAGAGCACTCTTTGGGGAGAGTCTGTCCTCCTGCTGCTGCTCCTTGGGATGGGCCTTCTCCTTTCTTGCATTTGGGCATGATGAGGTCTAGGTGCACCATCCCTGCTGCAGCCAGGGACCCTGCCCTCCCCTTCCTCAGCAGGGCCAGGCTGACAGCCAGCACCTTGGAGCAACCCACAGCCGGCAGCTGTCAATAAGCCCCCATGAATCCACTGTTTGTGTCGTGGCGAGGCTGGAGCTGGCGAGTCCTCATCTGGCTTTGTGTCACTGCCCATGACGTGTGGGACATGGTGCAGGCAGAGGGGACTGCTCTTCTGCAGTGCTGGGACCCCGCTGGGTGGTGGGTGGGCGTTCAGCAGAGCAGGTGATGGCTGTTAGGCTATGCAGTGGCCAGCCCAGGCCTAGAAAGCTTCGTGTTGCTGTTGATGAAACCAGGACGAGATGCTACACGTGTCATGAATGCATGTTTGCTTGGTGGGTAGCTGTCCACGCTGCCAGCAAGGCTGTGCTGTTATGGGAAGTCATCTTTGTGCTGTGCTGGGGTAACATCCCTGCCAGCCCAGGATGCTCAAGGACTGGCATAATAGTTCAATGGATGATGATCGCTTTTTCTGAGAGCTTTTTGAATGGCATCTTTATTGCAAATGTCAGGCAGGTTTTCCTTCTGGGAAGAAACACAGACAAACACATGTTGAGATCACATTTGTTCATCATATTAAATTGTTCAGAGTTGCTGGGAAAATCAATACTGCCTTTTAATATAGAAAGCCCTGGACAAGTTGCCCCAGGTGAAAGTCCATGGAAAGAGTACTCCTTTAGAGAGGCAGCTGCTGGCTGAAACAAACACAGGTTGTCGTTGGTGCTTTGGCTGGCAAGCAGAAGCTGCTGTTAAACAAGCTGCAGTTTGATGTCTGCATTTCCAGCTGCTCTGGCCAGTTTGGAGGCATTGCATCACATTGGTTCTGCCTTTCAGCCAGCAGGGAACAGAACCGGATCTGGTCCAACAACGGCCCCAGGCTTCGGGTTTTGTAGGTCCTGTGAAACAGCTGAGCCTGCAGAGCCAGTTCCATCAGCCCCTCGGTTCTGGATGGTTTCGTTTTCTGAGCTTCCTAGGCATTGCGTATCTGAGCTTTGTAACAGCATTATGTGATGTAAGAAGTTTCTGCATCAGAAATGCATCTTTTGGAATCAGAGTTGCTTTTCTAAACAGCAGATGTCAGTCTGAACAATTTATTTATTTTTTAAGTTTAAGAACAACTTCGTTTTGTTTAGCTTAATTGATTCAGACTTGACTTCAGAAAACCTATTGAAGCGTGGTTGTATCTGCATAGTTGCTTTTGATACAGCTCAAAAGTCTCCACCTCTTCCCTTACCTTCTCCTTCCTTCCACCTGTTTAATGGTTTTGTTAGAATATGGAGCATTTTTCAAAGCTTTTATTTTCATTTTATAGAAGGTTCATAAAAGCTGTGAGCCAGAAGTTGTGGACTGGAAGCAAGTCACTCTTCCATTTTGGTTTGGACAGGTTTTGAGATTTCTTCCCCCCCTCTTTTAAGCCATAGCAAGTGAGCAGTTCCCAGCTGCCCCCCGGCTGCAATGCAGAGCAAGACCGTGCTGTGGCATCTGCCTGCTTTGCCCCTGGTGGCTTCAGCTTTAAGTTGCCGATGTCTTCTAGTCACTGGGGAGCTTTGCAGCTGCCTCTTACAAGGGAGGGAGGCACAAGGAGCTTCGTGCATCAGTCAGGTGGGAGGTCTCCGTGAGAACCTTGGAACGTGCTTTAGAAAAAGCCAGGAGTAAGTCTGCTCTGTCAGGTCGCATCTGAATACCAACAAAAAGTATTAGTTTGCTGTGTGATATATAACCTAAGTCAACTCGTGAGGGCCCAGAGAGGGGTCTTGCAGAAGGTGGAGAAAGCTGAGTATCCTATTGCCGTAAGCTGAGACCTTACTGAAATCTGATGTAAATGTGGTGCAGGTGAATGGGGACTTTGTCCCGATGGTTATACTGCACATACAAGGTTGTATTTTCTTCCTGTTTATGTCAGTTTTACTTCATTGACGTTTATTTGTGTTGTAAATCGTGGAAAAGCAAGTCCTCTATTACTAGGTAATTTAAAATAGAGTATGTTGTATTGTCTGACCCTTACAATAATTCTAAACTATTGCTTCATCCCCTGCTGTGTGTGCATGTGCAAATAAAATGGTCAGGAGAAGTTTTTCCTCAAAAAAAAAAAGAAGAAAACTTAGGTGGCTTAATTTTTGCTGCTAATGTTGGCAGAAAATTTTGCTAAATGAAAAAATGCTATAGCTGAATCTTTCTAGCTCAAATTTCATTTAAATTAAACCAAAAAGACATTTCTTTTCTCAGCCTCTTTGTCAGCAGAACTCTTTCATCTTCTCTACTTACATAAGCAACTTTTGAGCTGGATTGATGTGGGAACGCAGCAAAGTCTGCTTGTGTTCGTCTGCTGCCCTCAGCCCAGCCCTGCCGAGCCCCTGCGGGTGCGCGCGGGGAGGAGCGCAGCCCGACGCGTGGGCAGCACGCTGGCATCGTGCAGGCAGGGCAGCCTGCTCTGTTGTCCTTTCCTGCGGGTTCGTTTCCATTCTGGGTTCAGTTAATGAGAACCATCTGCTGAGTATTTAGGTTTCGGAGCTGTGCAGTCAGTACAGAGGTCTGGTTGTGCCGAGTTCTAGCAGAAGAATGGGGGAAAGGATCTCGTTTTCAGTTTCCCTAGGTTTTCTTGGTTCTTGAGTGAAGACATCCAGTGCAAGAAGGAATAGTTTTGCATTAGTATATGTACAGTGTGTGGGAATATCTACGTATGTGGTCTCCTAAGGTTATCTCAGTGTTATGAGGAACTAAAATAGTCACCAGTGGTGACACAAGAAGGAAAACAATAGTATCGAGGAGATGAAGGAACAAGAATGGATTATGCCTTCTATGGATCTTGTTTGGATGTGTTTTTCTTATTCTCTGATTGGAGCACATGTATTCCGGAGGCCCCTCCATAGGACCCACGTCACCTCCAGCCCTGCTTGGCCCTCCCTGTCCCCCTGAGCAGCCACTGTCCGAAGGGTGTCACCCTCTCCCCGCTGCAGAAAGTATGTCAGGAAAATGATGGAGGCCAGATGCCTCTGCCACAGGTTTTGTTTCTAGGCTTGCTACCAATGTAGCCAAACCTTACAGGATATTTTAGTTCTTAAGGTCTTGGCTCCGGAAGACAAGTTGGGATATGGAAATCCCCAGTTTCATTAAGTGGGATTCCCGTACTCCTTACCCACAACCAGTCCCAATCCTTTCATCCTCAGAGAGAGCCTTGGCATTGCTCCCAAGGGAAACAAACCCCACAAAAGCCCTCTTGCGGTGCTGTCTCCCTGCTGCAGCTCCTTGCGCAAGGAGCGACCAGCCCGGGGTGCCACATGCCTGCAGCGGGGGGCCGGGACGTCCCCCGCTGTGCCGCTAGCTGGCAGCTCCCACAGAGGGGAATTAGCTCTTCCTTTGATGTATTATTTTTCACTGCTGTTTAATATCTCTTGATCAAAGCCTTCGATGTTCCTCGAGCAATGTCTTAAACCTTTCTTTGCGTTTGCGTTCATCTCTGTGTAGATTTGGTGCTCGCGTGTGTATGTAGTGAGATGTTCAGCCTTTTGGATCTTGTTCTTAATATCAAACACACTTATGAAATCAGCTATAATTTAAGATAGAAAACTATGAACAGTTTGAAACAGTTTGACTTATGAGGACCTAGATAATGAGAAGGATATTAGGTTGTCATACTCTTTTTTTTTTTAAGTTTCAAGAATGCATGTGATCATTATTTTTTATTGCAAACATTTTAAAGCATATGTGGATATTTTCATTACTGAGAGCTATCTTTAGCTCTTCCAATTAATTTCAAATTCCAGGAGTCCATATAATCTGACAGTTTGCTGTGCTGAGAAATGTATTAAGGACAGCTTATGATACACTAATTAGGAGTGCATTTAAGGAGCCAATAATCTAATAGTTTTGAAGAAATCTGCTTATACTTTTTTCCATTTTCATCTCATATTTCTTAAGCATTTTGTTTTCTGAGATCACAGCAACAGTCTAAGGGCAATATTGTCAGCTGCTGTAAATCAAAGTGCTCCTAGTGAAGTTGCTTCAATGCTGCTGAATTACTCCAGCTGAGGATACAGTCCTCAAAGCAGAGCCCACAAGATCTCATCTGCTGTGGCTTCATGCTTCTTCTGTGAAGTTTTTCCACCACCTGTGCATTGAAGTCACTTCTGCAACAAGAGTTTATTGCTTTGCCTGGGGAAATATGCAAAAAGAACTAGTAAACTCTTTTAACCAATGCCTTGTTCACATGAAAATACTTCCTGATAGATACAAGGAGAGAAAAGTGATTGAAAACACCTTGACTATCACCAGAATCTGTTTCTGTTGGGAAGTTTCACGTGGAAATACCAATTGGTACTTGCCTCTGGAAATTATTTTGTGGTGATAAGATCCACATTAATATCAAAATATAAAAGGGTGCCTTCTGTATTTTGACGGAAAGAGAAGGGACCGGGCTTGAGATCTGAAAAAGTCTTCAGGTTTTCCCTGCAGCTGTTGAGGTGCTGGTGTCCTCAGAGGGATTTGCTCCCTCACTGTTATCTCCAGGTCTCTGTCTACACAAAAATCCTGGCAAGATGATGCTACTTACCCATAACTCATTTTTTGCAAATGTTTTAAGTTCTAATTAAAAAGTTAATATATATATATATATATATGGAATTCCTGAAGGGAAAAAAGAAAAATCAGTAAGTCGACAAAGTATAAAGTTAATCACAGTGTCTTGGATTTCAAACTGAATTCAAAACTTTTCTTTTGATGAAGAAAGAAAAACTTAGGTTTTTGATTTTTCTCTGCCATTCCTGTTTGTGTTTTTTGTTTGTTTGTTTGTTTTTCCCCCAGTGATGCCGAATGGATTTGCTCGCAGGACGAGGAATGAGGGGTTTGGGATTGTGTATGACCAAGCCCCAGTGACAGGGCTGGGTAAGCAGCAGGGGAAGTGCTGAGCTGCTGGGGTCCATGAGCAGCCAGGCAGGATGACAGGAGAGTGCCCCTGCTGCCTTCATCCTCTGCTTTGGCTCCTCATTAGGAACACAGCTCCTGGCTGTGATTTCTCGACCTTTATTTCTCATCAGCTGAAACGTGAATCCTGTCCTCAGAAACCCAAAGTCCTGCATCTTGGTTTCTTTTCTTGCTTTCTGCATCTAAACTTGTCATCAGAGCAACTGCAAAGAAGATTTTAAAGCAGAACAAACACGGCTGCACATTGACTGGCTGAACCTATGTAGCAGATTTTTTTTTTCTCTTAAAAAACCCACACCCAGGAGGCATGGATAAGTTACTTGGCTTCACCCTTTATAGGATCTGTCACTCTGCTTGGGCTGCATCTATTGGACATCTGGTGCTACAAGTAGACAACCTCATGAAAGGAATTAAAAATGTCCTCTTTTTTCATATGAACTGAAGTGAGGATGGGGAGCTGACTACTCGCAGGATTTGCAGATTAATTCTGTAGTGATGGCTGATGCTGGCTTCCCTCTGTTCATAAAGAATAATGGTGTTGCCTCGTACTGCTCAGCAGAGCTCAGCTGTAACAGGAATTTTTAAACTTTTTGGTTTTGTTTTTTTAAAGTGCAGGAAGGGACAAAGCCATAAATTTCAAGTTTACTGCAGAGAAAGTGTTTGAGTTTGTTGTGATGTTTTAGTAAACAAAAACAAGAGTTCAAAGGTAACTTTATAGTATTTCTTATAAGATTTCTTCTTCAAATGCCCTTTGGAAGTAATCAAAACCATTCTTGGACCAAGGTCTTTAGTGATAGTGACTCCTGCACCAGCACCAGGTTGGTGGCTTTTGTGCGCAGAGTACAATCCGAACGGGATGAGCAGT
This sequence comes from Anseranas semipalmata, assembly GCA_013399115.1. Classification (NCBI taxonomy): domain Eukaryota; kingdom Metazoa; phylum Chordata; class Aves; order Anseriformes; family Anseranatidae; genus Anseranas; species Anseranas semipalmata. The sequence goes on along the minus strand of VXAA01005715.1, from coordinate 71,401 downwards.
CCCAGCTGTGTGATATAGGCTGCATTACCAGGTCAGTGTGTCTGGCTGGCATATGCTCCAGGCATGGTGCCTTTGTGCTGCTGAGGTCTCTGTCCAATAAGGGTTTTGCAGTAGAATATAAGGTTTAAAAAATGGAGAGATTGAGTTTAAGTATGTTACATACAGGAAAGCCACGTATCCAATGTGATGGAGGGTATTATTGATAATATAGAAGCTGCAAGGAATATACTTGTCTTTCCCTTATCTCCCTGCTTTTATTCTTATAGCCTGAGCCCTGATGCTGTAGTTACCATTGCGCCGAGCATGTGGTGACTAAAGGACAGCCGAGCTCTTCTGCCTGATAACATTTTGCTTGCATTCATCTGCAAATACCCGAGCAGCGCACCAATGGCTGGGGGCTGCTCTCCACCGATCGCAGCCCCTGGAAGTCGCTGCGAGTCGGCTGCTGTAGGGATTGGATGTGGCACTGTTTGAGTGCGTGCTGCTGCCTGCCGCTGCTGAACGGGAGGGTTGTATAACATACTGAAAAGCTTAGCACCGGTGATTAATTTTGGCTGGGAGAAATGAGATACATTTCCCACTCTAAATGCTTTAACAGGCTTACGCAAATTTTGCATGAAAGGAGCAGTTCCATAATGAAACTTAATGGCTAATTGCACTCTGTTAATAAAACCGGAGTTGTCATCAACCACCGAAAAGGGACTGGTAAATCATATAAACAATAATACACAACCTAATGTTGCATGAGTACCAAGGTGGGAGTTTAATAATTTTCTTCATTAATTTTTATTGATTTGTTGATCGTTCATTGACATTTATTGAAATAAATCAGAAATGCTGACACCTAAGTGCTGACTTAACTCTGAAAACAAGTTACACACGCAGTGGCACATTAGTAGTGAGCTATTAGTTGGGCTTCCCAAGGAATGTGATCTTTGGGGAGGTGATTTCTGTTTCTGCTGGTCTGTCTTTAAATCCAAGTCCCAGTTCGTATTTAAAGTGATGGCCTAGTTTGAGGCACGTGTGACGGAGCAGCAGTGGCCTCAGAGACTGCTGAGCTGCTGTGTCCTGTGGGAGTAGATGGCTGAACTGAAAGGAGTGTCCTGGCAGTCCTCCTGCCAGAAGGGTTGCAGTGTGAGCTTGTGTCCCAGCAGACAGCAATGCATCGCAAAGCTGAGGAAGCAGGGTTTGAAGGACAGAGAGGCGTTATGAATTCCCCAGTGTCAGGAGAGCTTCAGTGAGAGCTTGGCCCATTCAAAGTCTGTCTCTGGAGGACAAGCCGCTGGAAACTGGGCTGTTTTAAACATCTCCTTGTTAATTTCTTGTAGCTTTTCCAAGCAGGCTGGGTGGTGGGTCCAACAGTCCTGTGCCGCTGTCAGTTGAGTGTGGGCAGTTGGCACAGAAAATCAAGCATCAAACAGCATTTGGGGAACCTGGTCCCCTCTATTTCAAGTGCTCCTCTACATCTTTCTTTTGTACCAGCACAGCCCATGGTTTACCAAAGGGAAGGAGAGCAGGTGCTCTCCTGCTGCTGCTTATCTGGGCTCATGGCGTGCTTTGGCTGAAATTTGGAAATGTGTTGATTTATGCTATGAGGAGGCAGGATTTTCCCTGGGCTGCCTGGAAAGGCTCCCAAGCAGTCACAGCTTGGGGCTCCAGATTTTCTTCACAGGAAGAAAAGGCTTAGGGCTGGCAGGGCCCCAGTGCTGCTCCCCATGCCAGTGCCTGAAGGAAATAGGCAGCTTAAGGAAAATCACCTTGTCCATCTTGAAGTGATTGAAATGGCTGCTACCAACTTTTTAAATGCTAGATGTGGTTGTTAGTGAATGGGTGAACCGATCGGAATGGAGCAAAGACATTGGCACCTGAAGTGGCTGGTGGGGAGGGGGGAGTGGCTTGCGGGTCCTGACAGTCACTGCTGTCCCTTGACCGAATGGAGCACCTGGCTGGTTGGTTTGGTGTCCCCGGGCAGGTGCCAACCCTCTGTAGAGCTGCTGTATGTTAAACGCGCTTTTCCCCCAGCTCAAGCATTTCTGTGCTTGTCTTCCAAGGAAACCCATGCCATTGCTGAAGTGCAGAAGATGGAGGCTGAGTAAGCTCTTAGTGAAAAAATCATGCCCATGGCCAGTACAAGGCATGCATGAAAAAACACAAGAACATGCATATCTGTAGTTCCTTTCTCAGTTCTGTCGCTAATTTTAAATGGTCTTTGGAGATTATTCAGCAGGTGAGGACTGCAGCACATGGCTCACCTGCTGGGTTTCTCATCTCCACGTGCGTGTTCTTTTCTCCCACCTGCTCCCATTTTGTGTCCCCCAAAAGCATTTTAATCCTGCTCCTGCTGCCAGGTTTCCTGACTTTGCCCTGGGGAAACTCTGTCCCTCTCTCTCAGGGAAGCTGAAAGAGTAGGTTGGTCAAGAAAGACATTATGCTTTTGTTCCCTCTAGGTAAAGTCTATGCTGGTGCTTACAGTCTCTTGAGATGAGCCTGCTCCTGGGAAGGCAATCTGGCACCCAGTGGCGGGGAGTTGGTGATGGCCAGGTTGTGCTGTGAGCTCCTGGGCTTGCTGGTGATGGCCAGGTTGCACCATGAGCTCCTGGGCATATTGTGCGCAGGCACTGGGGAGCTCCTCCTTGGTGACCACTGGAACTGGGGGTTTTGTGTGACGCTGCCGCTCTCCTGGGGCAGTGCCTCTCTCCCGAAGGCCTGGCTCCTCTGTCCTCTTGGAGCAGAAAGAGGGTTCCATTCTCCCAGGGAGTGGAGGATTGGGCTTAGTCACAAGAGCCCAACAACTTCCTGCACAAATAAACCGAAGGCTTATTTAATTTGGACAGTTCCTTGGAACAAGTCAGTTCCCATAAATAACTGTTTGTTTGTTTGTTTGTTTTTCTCCCCCCTTGTTTTTTAGGGCCGAGCTAATGGAGCTCAGAAGCTTGGTTATACCTGCCTGGGCAGGGCACGGTCAGAGCCCTGCACGTGCTGGTTTTTAGCTGTATCCTGCAGAAGCTGAGCAGAGTTGCTGCTGAGCACGGCTGCAGCTCAGGGTGTGCAGGCTCCCATCTGTCCAGTGTGCCCAGGGCCAGGGAAAAACTCCTGGAATACAGGAGGTAATAGAAAAATGAGTCATTTTCTTGGTGCCTATGCCATCTATTTTTTTTTTTAAACTGCGTTACTGTTTCCTTACTGAAGCTAAAAGGAATGACACAAGTTTTGATAGTGCCTAGAATATATGAAATCTGGTGTAATAGGTTTCTTGCTTTATATAATGGAACATATTCCAGTCTTTCAGCAGTTACTCCTACACCCAATGTTTCAAAACAAAGATGCGAAAGCTAGGTGTGAGACATTGAAGGAGAGGAAACACAATTTTAATTCAAGAAATCATATTTTTCTCCCTGAAAGGAGATTTGTTTTCTTGGTAGTTGCTGCTCACTGGGACAGATTTGTGCTATCTCACAAGAAATGCAAATTGTTGTTTAAAAAGCTGTTTATTCTTGCTTAGCACTATAGAGTGGCATTTTTTTTTGTTGTTGTTTGCATTCATGTTAAGATTGTATATTTTGAAATTCCTCTTTAATATTAAACTGTCTTTCTTCAGTCAGCGAAACCCTTTCTGAGGCCTGCGGTGCGTTTAGTGAAACTTCCATCCTGAAGGCAGGGCTGAGCTAAAGCGGGACAGGCTCTCTTTGGGAAAACACGATCCCTGCTCTTGGCAGTCACGTGTGTATGGTAGCACCTGTAGCACATCCCCCTGGTTTGCGGCATCCTCATAGATATTTTTATTCCTTTTGCCTAGGTTGAGAAATCAAACATTGCGCCTGGCTTGTAGAGGAGGCAGGGGGACTGTACGCACATTTCAAGTCTGGTGATGGCAATGCTGACCCACTTCTGCCTCTGCAAGCCGTGCCCCAAAAACATGGGGCCAAGAGTCCTGTCCACGCTGTGTGCATGTGTGAGCAAGGGAAGGAGGAGCTCTGGGAATAGTCCTCAGGCTGTCTGTGGGCAGCACTGGGCTAAGCTTTCAGCTGTATTCAGACGGATTGATGTTTCTTTCAGCCAGACCTTCCGGGCTGTCTCCTCCCACAGCTGGTGGTTCAGGCACTCAGCAGCTCCCACACAAGCACAGCCCCATGTCTTTGAGTTTAAGCTGTGCTCTGTGCCATTTAAATATTTCCATCCTTACTCCCATTGCCTATCTACAGGTGGTGGAGCACAGATAGAGTCCTCATGGTGAGGTGCCCTGGCCGGGCATGTGTTGGCTGGGCATTGCTCTTCCAAGTGCTGATGCTGCCAAGCTGCTTCCCAATGGCAAGCCAGGATGGGATGAGCTCCAGCATTAGTTGGCTCCAGGGAAACCGGGGCTTGGAGCTTTTCCACCTACACTGAGGTACGTATGGGTCTGCAGAGGAGCCAGCAATTTTTCGTCTGCCAAGTCTTAGCATTAAGTCAAAGTACAGACCCGGGGAAAGGCATTTTAATGTTCTTATTGGATGCAAGCCCCAACCTTGTTCTGCTTGGTTGTACTCCATTGGTTCATCAGCAAATGCCCTATTACAGATGCACTGTGCTGTGGACCTTGACACGGCTTTGAGCAACATATTGTGTATGTGTGACACTGTAAGATTCATCGGTCCGGGCATCTCTGCACCCCAGAGTGCATGGATCTTGTTTCACTCACTGCTATGCTTGGCTGCAGAGGAGAGGGGAGGTGGAGGCAGGCTAATTCTCTGCTGGCTTGTACCGGCAGCAAATGAAACGTGGGCTATTACAGCAGGACAGGGGAGAGAACATGGACCAGGGGAAGAAGGTCCAGAGTTGACCTGCTTTGAACATTCTTGGTCCTGGGCAAGGTCTGGTGCCTGCCTGGAGCTCCAGCCTCTATTCTTGATCCCCCTCCTGCCTGTAAGCGCAGTAATTATCACAACCTCAGCTTAACGAAACTTCTGGTTTCCTACCTGGGACATAGCCTTTGCCACATTGTTTTGGGACCTGTGGTTATTTTCTGTAGCATTATATGTATGTGCAGTTTCTTTAGGGCTGACTCCATTTCTGCAGTGCTGTTTGTCACAAACTGTCCTGTCAGAGTTTTCTTGGTTAAAAATACATTTCTGAAAGATGCTTTGTCAAAGTGTACAAATATGAGTAATGGTTAAGAATCAGGATTCATTTTTAAGAGGTGATTTTTAATACTTTTGGTTTTTATGTGTATATACTATTCAAGTTGGGGAAAGTCAACATATTGTCTGTTCTGAGCATACAGTAATAAGCAAGACATGTTTACTGCTAGACTATAATACTGTTGAAACAGGTCTGGCAATATCATCTGTTTTGTGATGCCAGGAACAACAAAGTGTTGCTTCAATTAAGCCCGTCACTTGTAGATCATTTCATTTCTTATTTTGGAAGATTTATTGAACCCACTGCCTGAAATCTTTAGGCTGCAAACTGCTCAAGAAGCAATTCAGGGAGGAGGATGTAGTGTAGGAAGGTTTCCCTCCACACTTGTCTTCACAGTTCCCCCAAATCAGCACAGTCTTGGAAAGATGCCACTTTTGTGTGCAAAGGGTGGTATCCACCTGGCATGTTGTGAGCTAACCAAGACATCATGATAGTGTCCTCTTCTGAGCATGCTGGAATAAGAAGCTGGGAAATAAGAGGTACCAATTGCAAGGGCCACTACTTTAACGTAGAAAGAGTGGAACGTGATGTAGGAAAATGTGGCTACTGTGCTAAGCTTCAATTGCCAGTTTAAGGGTGACAAGCAGAAGTAAGAATTAGACTGCATGCCTCAAAGACTTGTTTATTTGTGACCAGGACCCAGTTTAAAAACAAAATAACCCAGAGAAACTTAGAAATCCTGTCTGGAAGTCCTGTACCAGAGGGATGCGTTCTTAGTTCTGGCACTCCAGGTAATTCAGTTTTTATTTCCAAGTTCAAGAGAGAGACTGCTGCCATAAATATGTCCCATGTGCAACCCTGGCTGAAGTAGAGTCGCCCACGTTGTCCTCGGACTTCTTTTGGGAGAGTGGCTTGGCAGCTGGACTCTGTAAGTCTTATCAGAGAGCATGCACACTAGCAGTCCTACAGCATGGAGAAGAGCAGTTCGTTTCCTTGAATTGAATTAGCTGACCTTTTGATGGGTGAACGAAAGAGCGAGAGTTAAGTCAGGAGATAAATTCCTGCAAGAGCGTAGAGGAAATTATTCTTAATTCTTCACTTTTGCAGAGACGCATGATTGTGACCCCGCAGCCACCACTGCATTGGTAGCCCTTTGCACCTGTGGAAATGGCAGCAATGATGGTGTTGCAGTGAGGTTTCTCAGATGGCTCAGCTGAGGTAGAAAGGAAGAGCTACTGCAGAAGATGCGTATGCATCAGGAAAAAAGGTGTTCTTTGATATCCCAGGACAATCTGCAAAAATCCTTAAATAAATGTTTAGGGACAAATAAACCCTGAGCAAGAATTAGCTGTCGAATGGTTAGAGCTAGTCCATTAATCTTTTCAGGAACTGTCTTTCTCTGAGTTTCATAGAAAACTTGCATTAAGAGATTTTTTACACAGAATGTTCCATATTTGTGCTCCCATAATTAACTGAAGGCTAAAGCAGCACCAGTAAGACTGGAAACCATCTGCTTTGGGGCTGCTGCCAGGCATGGAGAGCCTCAGTGTTACACTTCCTCCCAAATGTAATTATCTCTGGCCACTGTTATTTGCTGGTGAGAAGTTCCACTTACACAAAGAGATTTGGTTGAGACCTTGTTAGAAAACAAGGGTGAGAGAATTAAACTCTGAACAATATCAGAACTCAGGTTCTTTAATCAGCAGCTCTTAATTATTTACTTCAATCCTAGCAATGAGAAGATCTTCATGATTTGTGGAACTTGCAGGATTACTTAAAATGCAATTAAGAATGATATATGTGAAATAGGAAACCTATAATGATTCTGTTAGAAAAGTGTATTTATCATGAGTCATATGCTTTACCTCCTCCAGGAAAACATTTATTGCAGTCTTACAGCAGGATCCATGCAGACAAATCCATGTGTGTGCAGAACTTGCTGGAGAACTGGGTGTTCTCCAGACCTTGGACATTAAATGGTCATTGTATATGCATAGTGCTAGGATGTCCTCCTGCATAGCCACATGGCCCTAATGAAAGCATCGGGGCCAGTATTAGCCCCCCAGTACTAGCTGCCTTTTCACTTCAGGGTATCAGCCCTGGCTGTGCCCAGGTTTAATTTGGTTATCCTTATCCTTTCCATGGCTTTACAGTGATGCTTTGCATCATGAGCCTTTCCATGCAAAACCAATTAGCAAGAGTGAAGTCCCCAGTGAATTTCATGCAGTTCTGCAGCATAATAAGGAGGAAATAATAATCTTTTTTTTTTTTTTTTTTGAAAGAGAAGATTTAAAGTAATTGCAGATGTTTGCAACTCTCAAAATTGAGTTTTCCCATGCTCATATCAGCTCTTAATTCTGCTAATTGCAAATGAAGTGACCAGGAATCTCAGTGGTATTGCCATGATGAATGCACTGCCCTATGGCAACAATTCTCATCAATGTAGAGTTTAGAGCATATTACTGCAGGTAACGTGGGATTTGACATATCCTTTTCCAACTGGAGGTTAGGTGATATTCAGTTGACTGATAAATTTATTATTGAACCAGCTTTTTTCTGTTTTTAGGAAGCGTAGTACTCTTTGTGGAAAATGGGAATAGGAAATGTTACACAACTAGCTTTTATTAAATAAATATTCAGGGTAGCAATTACGTTCTTCATTTTGGGTTCTAGCTGAGACAAATGCCAGGTACCTAATACAGAAAGCCTTCTCTTAGAGGCTGTGTGATGTTGGTCTGGGCGAGGGCTTTGCTCTAATAAGGGTCATTTGAAATTTGTTGTGATGTTCCTGGTCCACTCTGCATTGTGCCGAGTGCTACTGAGTAAGCACTGCTCTCCCTGTGGAAATTTCTGAAATCATTAGGTTTAGTTAGAACTCTTAAATATCTTTTCTTTAGTAATTTTTTTAATAGTTTTATGTCTATATGTCACATTCAGTAGCCTTAGTAGAAAAGCGATAGCAGGGAGAGGTCCATAGTTTAAAAAGATCTGTCTATCAGTATAAAACGCTTCCTGCCTACTCTCACTGTATGCACATCTATCATGTACTTTCTGTTGCTGAGCTGGCCCTGATCTGTCCTTGCCCATCAGGCTTGCAAGGGAAGGATGAAGTCCACTTTTTTTTTTTTTTCCTCATGGATTAGACTGTTTTTGTCGTGTTGCTTGATATTTGCCCATATCCCTGCGACTTAAACTACATTTCCGGAGTTCACGAAGTCTTCTTGATTGATAGCACTAGCATAAGAAGGCACTGAGCTAATTAAATCACCCTGCTGCTTCCCAACACTACTGTCACAGACTGACCTAATTTTGACACTACAAAGCTTATCAGCAGAGTATCTATTGAGTTAGGGGAACCATAATGCTGTTTCTAGGAACAGATAGATTTTTTTTTTCCCCCTTACAACTCATTACATTGCTGTTTATTGTTCCTCCTGGTGGGCACGTATTAAAAACTTATGGTCTATGACATATGGTCTCTGTCTGTTGGTATCTGTTTCTGGAACAGTAGGTATGTTCTGGATGGGGAAAAGGCCATGGTAATTCTCCAGACATGAATACAGGCTAATATCTCCATCTCTTTTAAAGATTTCTTTCCTATATAACATGATTTGGAATAATAATAATAATTTGCTGCATCCCATGAGCAAGCATACTCTGCTCTACTGCTAGTGGCAGTGAGCTGCTTGAGGCCACCCAAAGGTCACAGACCCTGCTTTCTGCTGGGGGAATACAAGAGCAAACTCTTGCAAAGGTTTTTGTCATTTCTTTGTTGTTTTTGGTCTGGTGCGTGCATGTCCAGGTTTGTAGATCCAGGATGAATCCATAATGTATCAAAACAAGGAAGTGGCTGGGGACGTGAAAAAGGAGGAAGAGAGGCTTCGCTTTCCGCCTGGTGCTGAAAGATCTAGAAGGAAAGTGGTACAGGAAACTTGGAGGGAAATGCATCATCAAGTGTGGGAAAACAAAAGATGTAAAGTGAGCAAAGGCAAACAGAAGAGCTGGACAAAACGCCCTCTGAATCAGTGTTCAGCTGCCAACAGTGGGCTCCCAGTAGCCCCCAGCTTCCAGCAAAGCAGCGTTTGAGGGCTTCCTGAGACAAACGTTGCAGAAATATCTCATGGATTCACCTAGCCAGGGGAGTCAGTCCCATTTCCTACCAGTGAGGTCTGAGATTAAAACAATATTTTCCAATATGTGCTGCAATGATCATTTATTAATAAAATTCCAGCAGTTGAGCTTTTCCAGAAAATATATTGAAAATTTTGTGATTAAGGTCAGGAGAGTTACTAGCATGTTGAATAAAAAGGTGGATGGAGATGCTCCAGTCATCCAAGGTCTCTTATTTGCACCACAGCTACACAAACATACTGCCAGTCACGGAGAATCTCATTTCTGAGTATTATGCTAGCTCTCACTTGTTTATTTGCTTTTTCTGGGTGGCCAGCTTGGTTAGAAAAAATCTTTTCTACTTATTCCAGCACTTATTTGGAAAATAAATTTTATTCTGCATATTTCCCATGGAAGTTGGCTGAGCTAACATTTATCACAGCACCTGCTTTGTGCTTTTTTTTTTTTTTTTTTTTTATTAAATGTATCTAGATACCTGCATATGTATTCAACTTTGGGCGTTTCTAATTTTGCCTTCACAGAAATTTTATGACACTTTTTTTTTTTTCCTGGATCTATACTGTCTGGGGAACTTGTTGCAAGTTGAAACCAAATTGCTTGTGTAGGCGTGTATGTGTGTGCAGGAGAGATGGAAAGAGGAAATAAATTGAAATTGCTAGAAAAGAGCAGCCAATAAAGGGGACCTATCTAACATCGATATATAATGAGATATGGAGAAAGGTCAGGTTGACACCATTTTTCATTTGAAAAAAAGAACTCTCCTGGTGCCATACAACTTATTCGCAGGAAAAGCAAGGGGGTGGTTCTTGGTTTTGTTGTTGCAGCTTCTCCTTCTGGCCTCACACTTAGCTCTCTGCGTTGTGTGCGCGTAATGCCAGGAACAGCAGTGTGATGGATTCTTTCATGCAATATTTACTGTGTATAATCACAAGACAAATTATTCTAAAATGCCACAAACAAAATAAATGCCAAGTATATATTACTTTAATGTCTTGTCTGGTGTTAAATCCTTGGAGTCATATTTCAGAAGTAGCTGTAATGAATATTCCTGTGGCAGAGAGGAAGGTGACATTTCATAATGACACGGTGTGTTCTGAACCATAGGACATTAAAACTTAAGAATATTTTTGATTTTCCTTTATTCATTTGATCTCTTCTTAAAGTGTATACTTTTGCCATAATAATACACAGGGGGTTATTTTTTTCTTTTCTATATTGCCTTCTCAATGGCTATGGATATCCTAATGGTATGGAGCAGTGGCACGGATGCTAAAATAAAGGATGCTTCAAATGTAATTTGAAGTAATATGAATATAATATGAATTAAAATGTAATATTAATGTGATATGAATTTAAAAGGCAGCAGGATGTTGGCATAATGTTGCCGACTCTTCTAATCTTATCAGAAGTCTCATGATCTATGCTGAACCTTGTTTTACCTTTCTGCTCATGGCTCTGCTTTCTCATTTCAGTATTTTATGATTTGTGCTGTGGGTGGTCGTAAGAGCCCCAGTTGCGGACCAGAGCCCTGTTGTACCATGACAGAGCAAGCAGGATGTTCCACATCCTGGGGCACAGGACGCAGCTGGTGCTTGCTCTGTGTGGCTGCTGAAGCACAGTCCCTGGTTACAATGGACTTGAGGCACGCGGAGTGGGAGCAGCTCTGCTGGCACAGGGAAAATTGCCGAACACCAGGCATTAGTGCTGCTGTTCTACTTAGGAAAATAAATTAAGACTCAACAAATTATTTTAACGTCAGAGAGTGACGCATGGGACTGACTCCTAACCCAGGACATTTTTGTCATTGCAGAGGGACAGTGAAGAGCAACCTGGACCTGTGGTACAAAGGTCCCATTTGTTTCTTCTAAGCAGTAAATAGCATCTTTATCCCTGCAAGAGAAGCTGTGTAGTCGTGTGGGGAGGGTGCTGGGGTGCAAAGCAGTTCTCCTGGGGGGCTGGAAGGCAAAGCTGAGGCAGCTCCTGCCTGAGGAGGGCGGCAGGTGGATACGCTTGTCTGTCTGACCTCTGGTGGGCGACCGGCAGCGCGGGGAAGCTTTCTGCTCTCGTGCTAGGTTAGGTTTGAGTGGTCCCACCCAGCTGTTGTCTGTGCTGATCTGGCAGTCTGGAGCTGGTTGCCTTGTGCCAGTGGGCTTGGGAGCACACCAGTGATGCGGGAAGCATCCACTGCCTGCAAAAGCTCTTCTGTCTGCACTGGTGCTCTGCAGAGAGGACAGGTTTCTGCAGTACTTGCTGAAGAGGTTAGCCTAGGCCAAGCATATTGAAAAATGATCTAAATATGGTAGACTGAGATGGACGGGAGCAATGCAAGGTAGCTAGGAATATTAGGCGTAGTCATAACAGCCTGAAATAATTTTCTTCCTATTCCTGTAGTTGACCTGACACTGTCCTGTTCAGGATCCTTTGCTTCAGTCTCATTTTCTTCAGCTTCCAGAGAGCGAGGGTCAGAAGTTTAAATTATTGTCAGTCTTGTATCAAGTCCAGGCACTGTGCAGCAGGTGGTGCCTGGAGCCGCGTGCAGGTGGGACCGTGCTGGCGGGGGGGTCCTGCAGGGCTGCTGGAGCGATGTGCCCCTGGAGTCCCATGTGTGCCTGGCACACGTGTTGGGCGAGCAATTACAAGTTAAACAACGAGCCAACAGAGCGGTGTGAGAGGGACACGATGTGCTGCGCCAAAACCGGCCCGGGGAGGCTGGAGCTGAAGTGCGGAGACCACGCGCAGAGTTTGCAGCCGCTGGCTGGTGGCGGGGGCGACAAGGAGCACAGCCGCGGTGACGGGTACGTGGTCTGTCTGCTGATGGACTGAACGGGGCCAAGAGCGGTGTAAAAGCACGCGGCTGGTTCTCATGGTGGGAGCATGCAGCTGGTGCAGGGGAGGTGGGCAGAACCACCTGCTACTGGCAGCTCGTGGCAGCAAGTCCTTCTGGGCTTGGCTCTCGTTCTGCTTTCTGGCTTTCTGCTGGTAATTTCACGTTTTGGTTAGGACTCCAGCGTTTGTCCACCTTTGCTAAAGAGGAGCAGCACGCTGACGAGCAGAAAGGGCGAAATATGCAAGGTCTTCAGAACTTACCAGAATTACAATTTCTCTCTTTTGCTGTTTAGCATTTGTTATTTCATTTGTCAGCAGGGCTGTAGCAGGAGCTCAGCTTTCTTTGCCTATCGATCCACGCTCTGAAAATTTTAATGTTGTGAATTTCGTGTTTCAGAAATAAAGATAATCGTACAGCCAGGAACATCCTTGGGAGAATTGCGAAAACAGAGCTGTAATTTGTACGTGTGGTGTTAGGAACAGCATTGCTGTTTTCCTACACTTACAACACGTAAAACAGCAGAACTTCCTGTAGTTCAGTCTGAATTTAGAAGAAAATTAGTGTTCTGCTGGAACTTAAACTCTGCTCCAAGCCCCTATCCCTCTGACAGCCACAGGATTTTAGGATTGGCTTTGCAAAGAAGCAGCATCAGCCCCGCTGTTTCTCCTGCTTAATTTTAATGGTTTAATTAAGGCAACTCATTTGCATAATGAGTGCGATAATACATTTAGAAAGATATATAATAAAAAGAACAATAATAGAGAGCTCTTTTGGAAATCGAAACAAAAATAACCGAACTGCAAATGAGCTTGCGAAGGCTTCGCTCGGGGGATTGCTAGGTATTAACGAACGCCGCAGCAACCTCCTCTGGCGGCGAGCGCGCGCGTGCCAGTGAGCAGGGGCGTCTTCTGCGTGGCGAGGGTGCTCGGCTCGGGGCCCGGGGCTGCTGGCGCGGGGTGGGCCGGGCCCCGTGTGCGGGCGGCGGCGCTCACCTGCTTTCTCTCTGGCTCCCGCAGCCCCCCCCACCGTGCGCATCGTGCACTCGGGCCTGGCGTGCAACATCGAGGAGGAGCGCTACTCGGAGAGGGTCTACACCATCCGCGAGGGAGAGACGCTGGAGCTGACCTGCCTGGTCACGGGCCATCCTCGGCCACAGGTGAGCCCCCGCCGCCGGTCCCCGCCCGTCTCGGAGCCTCTTCAGGCTGGCTTCGTCTTCTGCTCAGCGCTGGGCTGGAGCAGGGTGATGGAGGTCGAAGCAACAAGGTCTGAGGGGGAGATTAGGCCGGGCCGTGGGTTTGATGCTGGGGTGCTGCAGAAGAAGCATCAACGGCAGAAGAGGTTATGGCTTTTCTTCAAAGGATTGCGTGGGAATGTGTTATTAAAACCAGCAACTCTATGTTGTGCTGTAACATGGGGTTGAGGTGTGCGAGTGCTTGACATTCTCAGAGGTTGACAGAAGGAAAGGAAACACAACATGAGGGCACAACGCGGAACATAGATGGAGCGCACCAGAGTGAACGGCTCTGGTCTCGCTGTGCCGCCTGCATCTTGGCCATCATCAGAACCACAGCATTGTGGTCCTGCACAAAACTAAAGTTAAACAGAAAGCAGCTACCCTTTTCCAGGCCTTGCTCTATTTTATAGCATCAAATTCAAAGCCAGAGAGTCTGGTCAGCCTGTGCCACTGCTGCCTGGTGTCCCCCCGTCACCACCCCCCTTTGCCCTGGGTACCTTGTGAAGTTATCTTACACGAGGACCAAGTGCAAAAGTAATGCTTAATTCACCCCCACCTCACTTTTCCGTTTCCATCTTTCCTTTCAATCTTTTCTCTGAACCAAGCCAGCTCTCTGCTCCCGTTTCTGCCGTTGCCACTCTGCTTTCTGCTGTGCCTTCTCATTTGCTCTGCCGCTGAACAGGCTCAGTCCTGAGAGCTGAGGGTGCGTTGGTATTAGCTGGGATAACCAAGTTGCACGGTGCACATTTTTGTATGAGATTTTGAACACTCAAATGCCTTGCAAGGGTTTTCCTTGTGCGGTGGCAAATTAAGCATCTCTCTTGCAACCTGAAGAACAGGTATTGAGCCCCGGCAGCTGGGAAGTGCCATGAGCCCAGGTGGGAGCTGCAGAAGTGGAAACCGCTGGAGACCTTGAGTCTGGAGATGAGTGATGTTGCTCCAGGAAGGAGGGATTCTCTGCCATCTATTCTGTAGCTATTTCCAATTTAATGAGAAGATTTAAAAATAAAGAAGGTGAAGCTTAGCCCATGCTGGTTCCAGAGAAGACGAAGGTCAAGCTATCCCTTAGACACATCTGTTTCAGCTGCACGCAGTCACAGGCAGGTGGAGGCATGTGCTCTCAGCTGCGGTCACACATCTAAAGCCATGTTATAAACCTAGACATTTTTCTTTTAAGTTAGGTGGCTCTCTGTCTAGCCTTTGCTAGGTGAAGAGGAAAGGAAAAAATAGACCTGAAAAGGAGTGGGCTAAGTGTCCAGGTGTATTTATAACACCCCCAAATGAGAACAGTGATGTTTTAAAATCAGTTCTGTTCTTATGAAGTTTAATATTCAGTGCCTCACAAGGTACGAGGAGTGTTCCTTGCCCTGCTGCTGTACTCTGTCACTGGTTGCCCACTTTGCTCTGACGGTGCCCATGCACTGTTCGGTGGCTGGCGGATGGCTGGCAGGGGGGTGCAGGGAGGGTGCTGGTGGGTGACTTGGGAGAGCCAGTGCTGATACAGATCTCCTTCATGATGGCTGATAACAGTGCTTTAATGCGGTTTAAGGAAGCGGGGCGGGAATGCCTCCCATGCTGCTTTTGGGGGGATGTGAGGGAGGGAGAGAGGGATGTGCTGCTCCGCGTGGGGAAGGTGGGATGTTTCCAGGCTAATGAACTGCTCCAGCCACCTCTCTGAGACAGATTTATGTTTCAGTGCCTGCTGGTTTTGTTGGATTCCTTCAGCCTGCCCAAACTTTTCTTATCCAGTTTTATTTAACATCTTTTTTAGATGCAAAGCAGGTGCTTTTTGACAGAGATAAATAGCACATTCATGTGCAGGCAGAAAAGACCAGAATAAAGGTAGACTGATATTTCAAGTGCACTTCCTTGGAGCATGTTTCTTTCCCAAAGCATCTCCTCCAACAGGGCTCACGTGCGAGGCATGCTGCAGCGCCTTGTGGGGCCGCAGGAACCAGAGGCCCCTCTCTGCCCTGCGGGCTGCAGGCAGCTTCAAAGCAAGCGGACACATTATCTGTCAGTAAGTGCTTTGGACCTGCTATGAAAGGTGCTGTCTTAAGCAGTAACAGCTTATGATGCTGCTGAATCAAAAAAAAAATAAAAATAATAAAAAAAAACACCTGTACCACCAAAGCTTCTTATCAAGAAAGCAACCACATGGCTGCTTTTTCATAAAATCTCTATTTTCTCATCTGGGATTCAGGATAGAAAATTGATTTCTCTTCATTTTACCTGTTTATAGATTTTCTTTGTCATCCAGCACCTCAGTCTGCTCTCTTGCGCTCACTTTCATGTTACAACTCTCTAAGACTTGCAATATTTTTTTTTTTTCAGATTAATTGCCGGAGAGCAGGGGGATAGTTTTGGTAGTCTCAGATGGGTGATTCTGCAGCAAAATACAGGAGGCTTGGCAGGGCTGTGTCTGAACATTAGCCTTTTTATCATCTTCCTATTAAATTTCCATTCAATTTTAGTGCTCCAGAAAGTCACAACAACAAAAGCTGAAACACTATTGTTTTTTGCATTGCTGTGTTTAAACTTTGGCATGCACCTTTATGGGAGCTGCAGTCCCTTGGATCCCCTTGGACTCCTTTCCCATAAAATCTGTCTTCTCTTAAACAAGGCTGTGATGAATCTCACCAATGTTTGTGTTGCTTTTGTCAATGGGGCTGTTGGGGAAAAGCACCTATCAAGTTCAGACAGGAGATTGGGATGGATGTAAAATCAGCAAGCTGGAGCTTGCTGTTTCCAACTGCCATAAAACTACTCTTACCTGTCAATAATTACTCCTGGGTATTTTAAATACAGCCAGTGTAAGGTATTTTTTTATATTGCTTGTTGGATGCATACTGCTTTACAGGCTTGGTTCTTTAGGGGAGCTCTGCAGCGTCTCCTTTGTGACCAAGAGGCGATGGCTGGCTGGAAGGGATGATGTGACATTTGTTTTTAAGCAGTTCTCTTTTATTTGTGCAGAATTGGTATGTGAAACTTGACAAAATATTGTTTGATTATCATGTTCAGACAGCCTTCAATGTGAGATGGGCTTTGAGGGGCAGTATCTGGCAGTGTGATTCCTGTTCTCCCTGGAACTGGTGAACATTTTTTTTTTTTTTTTCTGCAAAAGCCTTCCCTCTGCATTGTGAGGTAATTACCAGTATTTTCAGAACTTGATTTTTTTTTACCAATTTTTGCACAGAAGGTTATTATATTTGGTTTGCAAATTGTATGGAAATTATTTTCAAAATGATAAGTTATATTTCTATTTCATCAGACCCTAGGAAGTGAGTTTATAAAATATGTAATTATGTATCTATTTTAAGAATGATATTCAACTTGCATGTGTTTCTCAAACTTTTTCAATTATTATTGGCAAACATAGAAACTCATTTGTTTTAAATGCTATTAGTAAGCAACTCTGTGCCAGGCATTTATAAAAACACCCATCAGTTTTCACTCACTGCTGTGTGGTTATTGCTGTGAACGACTATTAAGCCGTGGTGTGAATAGTAAATAATAATTTAAAATGTTATAAAGGATCCTGAAGCAATCCTCAATACCAACAGCAGGATCCTTAGCCCAACCTTGCCTCTTGGACCCAAAGCAGGAGCATTGAGCTACTCAGCCCACCCTCAGATTGGGACGATGCTTCTCACTGTTGTCAGTGAAGCAGAGTGAAAGACAAGTGCTTAATAGGGAAAATCTGAGCTGAGAAGGGACATATCTTGAAGTGAGATGCTCTCAGTTGATTTCAGATGGTTCCTACAAGCAGCAGATGTAATGATGCTGCACAGGATCGCTGCTAGAGGAAACGTGACAGTGCAGAGTCAAACACAGCAAATGGAGAAGCTGAGGTGGATAACATGGAGCTGGAAGTGGAGGCTGGGAGGAAGATCAAAATTTACCAAAGGTGTTGGAAAGCTCAACTGTCTCATGGACTTGGCTCCCCATTGCTGGGGAGCGTCTGCCCAGCAGCTCCCTTCCTGTGCCATCAGGGCTTGGTCTTGCACTTGCTCTTGGGCCCTGGCAAGGCAAAGAACTATCTGGTACAGAGAAATGAGGAGAGCGAGCAAGTGGAAAGGGTAAGGGTGCTTGAGGTGAGATGGTCGGTTCATGGAGGAAAGCCTCTTGTCCACCCTTTGGCAGAGAAAGCCAGGTGTTAATGGACGGAGAGGATGCAGGAGGACAGCTGAAGGGAGGGGAGACAGCCCCCATGGGCCACCCTGAGGGGTTACTCCCGATGGAGAGGTCTTGTCTGAGGTTCCTTCAGGACCATCCCTGGATACGTGCATCATGTGCAGTGCCAGTGCTAATACTGCCTTGAAATCTTTGTTTTTACCAGGTCATTTGGATTGATTAATTGCCATAGCCTGCCTTGTTCTTTCTTCCACCACATGTCCAGGGTACAGGCACATCTCCTGTCCTCAGTCTTTGCCCACTGCTGTCCTGTGTGGCTCTTGACACTTCACCGGCAACTGGATAGGGACCATGAGGACTTCTTGCCTGAAATAAAGGCTGCTAGATGTTTTGTGGAGCAGAAATGACACGTTAGCATGACAGGGACTCATGGAGGGGGACCGGCACGTTAGCACCAGGCGAAGCAGCAAACTGGTGCACCTCTGCAGGGATGCCAAAGGCAAGCTGCCTTCTGTGCGTGCCATTCGTCCTCCTGCCTTGTGTCTCTTCTGATTGTTATTGCTTAGGTCACTGCAGGCGATGGCATTAAAGCCAAGCGGAGGTTGCCAAGTCCCACCCTTAAACACACGTGCAATCCCCACTGCACGGAGATGAGAGGTGAATTTTGGGCTTCGGTCTGAGCAAGCATCGTGCTGGTTCATTATGGAGCGCCTGCTCCCGTTCCTGCTCAGTGAGGTGAGGCAGCCAGGCAGCGGTGCTCAGGTGAAAACACCATTCCAAGCATAAGGCTTGTATTGGTAACAAGCTTTCTTTAGTGTCCTTAAAGTGAAACTCTGGAATTGTCTTCTGCAAACCTTCAGGTTTGGGGACAGCATTTAAGAGTGGGTGCAAATGCTAAACCAGAAAGTTCTGTTCCTGGTTTGCAAGCTGTTTGGTAATTAGGCATCTTAATACCTAGGGGGTTGGAGCTACAGCTAACTACACCTGCAACATTAGAGAGACTTTAAAATCATGCACTCTGCTTAACAGAGACATTTTTTTCTTGTTATTGGGGCCAATTAGCTGCATTCATCTGCTTTCCTGATCCTGAGCTCACAGTAGGTCTCCACAACTGTTGAGAGATGGATTAAAAGCCAAGTATCTAATGGTTAGTAGAGGAAAATCTGTGAACTTTCCTGCTCTGCGTCCTCTTAAGGTCTCAGCCAGATGGCAGGCAGGGAAGCGCCAGACCTGGCGCTGGGCTGGAGAAGATGCCACCTCTACTGGGTGGATCATCTCAAGAAACTGAGCTTGGGGAAGGTTCAGCAGGACCCAGCTGAGCCCTGTGCCTGGCTGTGGAGTGTGTTCCCAGCACAGTGACTGTCTGATCTTCCTTCCCACCATACTACAGTTCCACTTGGATACATAAAGACAGAAAAATTGCCTCTCTCAGAAGGCTGTGTAGATGTGTCTGTCGTCCTTCTTTCGCAAGGTGGTTGCTGAACATCCACGTTTTGTATGCAGGGCACATCTGCAGAGCAGTATGCCTGTGTGTACGCTAATGCCTGCAGGTGAGTGCTTGTAGCTCTGAAAGCTCTCCCTGGGGAAGAGGCCAGGGATGAGGCCCCTGGAGCAAGCATGCCTTTCATGCTGAGGGTGCCATGGCCATGCCTGGGGTGGCCCTTCTGCTCGTGCCAGGCGCGCGTTTTGGCTCTGGGTCACTTTGCATGCTCTGCCCATGGGCACCGTAGCATGGGGAATCAGACCTCATTTCTTACAGAAAACCAGAGCAGGTAGCACCCATGCTTTTTCCTCCTTCGTGAATTGGAAAAGCTAACGTGCTGCTTGTGGGGTTCCTCTCCAAAGGGTGTGCTCGTGGCTTTACAGAAACAGAGCCGGCAGGGAGGTGTGGGCATGCACGCTGCTGCCGCGGCTCCCCGAGGCGTCCTGCAGGACCCGAGGCTGCCTGCGAGGGGGGTCCGCTGCAGGGCGGCTGGGAGGAGGAGCGGGTTTTTTCTCCTTCATGTCAGCGCTCCTGTGTGCTTTACCAAAGTGCACATTTATGCCTTTTTGTCTTTCCAGGGATTGCTTTTAACTTTTCGATCAATTGATGCAGTTCTGTAACAGACTGACAACTCGCGTGTGCCTCTGTCTGTGATCTGCTCCAAGTCGCGTTGCAGCGACGCCGCTCTGTAGGGGCCTCGCTTTTGAAAATACATCTTCAGATTGACTCTGTTTTCCCACCTGCAAAATTCTCCATGCGGGTCGTTACAGGCAGGTGGAGATACGGAAACTTCTGTATTCACAGTGGTGGAGGCGCTTGCCAACTGGAAGCAGTTTTGAAACTTTGTTTAAAAATTTTTGAGGTCCAATCACTATCAATGAGACCGTTGGAGAGAATAATAAAGGCTACAGTCATTATCGCAAAGGGAAAGAATTACAAAAGCTTGTGCACGGTGGTATCCCAAAACATAGCCCGGCTCCTGATTACAGGGAAAGCTCTGAGCCCCTCAGCACATCAACGCATGCCTACTTGTTATCTGTGCAGTGACCGTGTAGCGTTTGATATGCTACCGCTATTCATAATTTGCAGCATTCTTATACACAGCACTCATCAGTTGATCTATTAAATGCACCATTAGTTGCCATAGAAACTAATTTTTCTTGATTAAGTTTTTAAAATGCCAGCATCCACGCTCAGGTGAGGCTAACGGTGGGTGGGCAAACGCAGCCATTTTTTCATAATTACTGCTTTCAGGGTAGTGCCCAAAGGTGGGTGGGTTTTTTATTCTTTTTTTTTTTTTTTTAACAAAATTCTGCAATTCCCTTCTAATTTGGGAACTGGGGCACTGTGAATAATACTTCTGCATGTCGGTGGGCTTGCCGGGGCTGTTTGTGTGCCCTGCAAGGTGAGGAGCTGCAGCGCATCCCTCTGGACCCACCTTTTTCAGATGTTAGCCTAGGAACTGAGTGATGTGCAGTACTTGCCCGTCAGTTCTGCCAGAGACATCTAAAGCTGTGCTAAGGTTGCTTACCCCTGTGACGCAGGTAGAATATTTGCTGTTTTATATAGTTGATAGCTGATGTTTTATTTACACTGGTGGGGCTTTCCTGTTCCTGTACCACTGCTCTACTGCTGAGCAGACGTCCATGGAGGGATGTGGCTTACCCTAACCAGAGCTCCTTGGCTGATGCAGCCTGTGCTGGGGGCCTGGCCAGTGACAGCAGCGGCTGTGCCTGTCCCCAGGTGAGGAGTGACACGTGGGCTGTGGGGGCTGGAGGAAGCAGCAGCCTCTGAAAGGCAGGGGCTGCCTGGGAGTTTGCATTCCTTGCTGACCCCTAAAGGCTAAATGAGAAGGGCTTTGTTTGTTGATAGAACTTCACCCTCAGTTTTTTTGTGTTTTTTTTTTTTTTTTTTAATTTGGTACTTAGTGATTTTTTTTCTGCATCTTTCAGGTCTATGTGCTGTCAAACCTTGTCTTATGTTATCCTGTCACATTCTGAGATGCAAAATGTGCTGTGTGGAGGGAAGGCAATGCCCAACCCACCAGCACGGCCTGATGCCCTCCTGGGGCTGGCAGGGTCCCCACATCTGTTCCCCTGCCTGGACTGGGGTTCTGGGAGCGGATGGAGGCAGCAGCTGCTCCTGGTAGGTGAGAGGCACCCCACAGACTCCTGCTCTGTGGGGTCACCTACAGCTGCCCTGCCGCGACCGGGTTTCCAAGCTAGGGACGCCCGAGGTGAGGTTATCTCATGGGCCACCAGTGCTCCTGCCCATGCTAATCCTCCCTCTGCCTGCATCCCTTGTGTATCTCTGCCAGGAGAGGAAGGGTAAGCCTGGAAATGGGCAGAAACTGCCCAGGACTTGCTTTGTGAGAAATTCAGTCTAGCGCCTTACCTGGCACATGTAACATGGCCACGTGAGACAGGCGTGTGCTCTGCTCCCAGGGAGCTCTGGGATTCTGACCGTGTAACGTGTGTTAGTGTGCGCTGATGCTTCCTGAGGCCGAATCCCTATCTGATCCTCCCCCTCATGCTTCTCCCACTCCCTCTCCTGGGCAGCACTATCAGTCTGTGTCATTTTATTCCCATGAAGTCGTGGGGCCAAGATGTGCACTTACTCCTGGTTGCTCGTGGAGAGACTGGCGGATAGCGCGGCTCTCGCTGGAAGCAGCCCACGGGAGGACATTCGTTTGGAAGACCCCAGCTTTCTCCCTGCCTCTGTTGTGCTGTGTTTTCTTCCCACTCGTGGGAGTGGAGTGCTGTGCCGATGACCACTCTGTCAACAAGCAGATAGGCAGCTCGGAGGCTGCTGGGAGATACCTGCTGCTTCCCGAGCTCTCAATGTGCAGAGCCAGGGCTGCTG
This sequence comes from Anseranas semipalmata, assembly GCA_013399115.1. Taxonomy (NCBI): domain Eukaryota; kingdom Metazoa; phylum Chordata; class Aves; order Anseriformes; family Anseranatidae; genus Anseranas; species Anseranas semipalmata. Next base: position 49,612 of record VXAA01005715.1, on the reverse strand, counting down.
CTCCTCCGGGGCTCACGGAGCCCTGAGGACTTGTGCTTGCTTTTTGGGGGCCCCGGTGGAGCAAGGAAGTGAGTCTGGGTGGCAGGAGCAAGCCTCCTGGTTGAAAATGCAGGTCTGGACTTCTCCCAACAGTAACTCCTCTGGCATTAAAGAAGCTGCAGTTTGCGATGTGGCTGGTTAGTGAGTGAGCGCTGCCGTTAGGATTTTGCTCTGCTGCTTGTGTGCCCTGTTTGAGCAGCAGTTCCTTGAAGAACAAACGCAGCCTCTCTGTGGGGACGCCGAGCTGAGCAGCCCGTGTGGCCAGCTTGGCCCGAACATCGGGGTGCTGAGCACGCAGCTTGGCCTCCAGGCAGGGAGGTGGTGGCTGGCAGGGGACGTTCTCAGCTCATCTGCGGTGTTTGAGTCCCCCAGGGTGAAGCCACGTCAGGGCTGGCTGGGCTCGCGGGGCTGACCTGTCTTGCAACTGCGTTGTTGCAGCCATTCTCCATGGCGTGGGGGTGACGGGGTTTATACTGCAGGTTTATATTGCAGAAGACGAAATTGCTTGATTTTAATTATCAGCCAGTGCTGAGTGGTACAATGGGGCTCGAATGAGTAAACCTGTTGCTGAAAGAAGCAATAGGCAAGACAGGAGAACAGCGATATATTCCTGGGGAGAATTTTTTCCTCTCAAGCAAGCGGTAGGAATAAGCCAAACTTTTACAACTAACTTGTGTTTATTCCCCCCCCTCCAAAGACTGAATGTTTTCTTTGCAGATTATAAATTGTTCCTTGCACGTTTGATTCCAAAACCTGCAATTGCTGCAAAAATAGATTTTCAGTTGGTCCCAGCATCTCTGCAGAGTGGTTCGCTGCACTTCTTTCCACAAAGCAGTGCTGTCAGCAGTGGTCAGAGCATGTCACGCACTCAGTTAGCGATGCGCTCAGGTGCACGAGATCTCTGTCCCGAAAAGCGTGGTGAAACTCCAAGGGTCTCCTGCTTGCTTGTCCGTCAATGTATTCCCTCTGTGGGGATGCTGTGATTTCTGGCCTAAATGTTTATTTCTCTTGTCAGACAGAGCAGGGGAATGCTGTAGTGAGCACCGAATGGGTGTGCAGTGCTCCACAGAGGTGTGGATTCAGGTGCAGTACTTTAGGAAGAAAACATCAAATTAACTGTTCATAGCATCAACAGCAAAAATGGCATGTAAATTTTAATCACATTTCTTTTAGTGCTGAAGAATGATAGAAATACATGCCCTTCTCAGCTAAATGTGAGTTTTATTGAGTCAAACATTTATGAAGGGGTTTTCAGCATAAAATGCAGGCTAATTTAGTCATGAGTCAGGCTGGATTTTGTCAGGTGTTCACTGAACATTTGTAAAGTCTTTCTGTGAACTGAGGAGTGTCGCATGAAATCATCATCAATTTCCCTAACAAGAGTGCAATTATTGTAATAATGATATGCAGAAGGCAATAGGAAAGCAGCTGTTCCAGGGTGAGTAACCCCCTCCCCACAAATTGCTTTCTTTGGCCACATCAGCAGTTAATAAGAATTCCTACCAATTAAAACAGAAAATGTAGTATCCACTTTGCCTCAAAGGAGCCTTTTATGTTTCACTTGCAGCTCATCAAAGAGAACATCACATGTTTTTCTTTTTCTTTGTTTGTTTGTTTTCTGAAACGCTGCTCTTTACATTTTAATGGATGGAGTACCAGAAAATGTTAATTCTTTCTTTGCACGCGCTAATAAGGTGAAGGTAGGATTCTGTTCTGAAACGTTAGAGGAGGCTACACTAATCACACGAAGTAATTAATATGTCATGCGTTTTAAATAATGAAGGTGTTTCTATAATGTGCCACAGTCGCATGTCTGCTGGCCGCGCTGCCTCGCTGCGGGGCTGCTGCAGCCGGAGGAGGGGAGCGGCGCTGTGTGTGCACCAGCTGCTCTCGGCTCTGACCGCGCGGCGATCTCCCCGTGTACAATGGGTGTTTCAAAAGTTGCCTTTGCTTGCTTCTAAACTTCATTTATTGATACCTTTATGTTGTCTCAGTGCTAAGTCTTACAATGCCTCAGCTACAGCAGGAAAGTCTTTCTTGAAGATGACTGGAAAACCTTGAAGTAAGAGCAGGCAGAGGTAGTGAGGGAGGTGGGAAGGAGGGGTGGGAGGTGCTGAGACCCAGCCATTGCTGTTGATTGCGGCACTGCTGGGGAAGGTTTAGCCTTCCTAAAAAGCAAGCCAGGAGAAACACAAACCACTGAAGAAGATATGTTTCCCAAAATACATTTCGGACCTGAAGTCCTTGCCTAGTGGCAATCTAATACTAAAAACTCTGTTAAGTCGTTGATTCCTGCTAGTGCCTATGAACAGGGAGAGTCATACAGAAAAGGGGTGGGTGGAGTTGTCTTTGCAATGTGGGAGCTGTGCAGCCTCTTCTCCAGCACATCAAGGAGTGCAGAAATGCTTGGTGGTAGTGATGAGAACGGCACAGCACCCTCACTGCTCCGTCTGCCGCTCCGGCACACAGGCTTTCCCCGAGATCCTGAGCACAGTGCTCTGGGCGTGCCTGCAGGGAGCCTGGTGGTCTTCCTTGCTGGGCTGCCCTCAGCGCTTCCACCTTCGTGAAGACAACAATTGTGTTCCCTCTCCTTGAGTCCAGAGGTCTTCCCAGCTTCATGGCAGGCCGTCCTTCTGAGTAAGCTTTGAACTTTAAATGTATCACAGAATCACAGAATGGCCTGGGTAGGAAGGGACCTTAAAGATCATCTGGTTCCAACCCTCCCCTGCCGTAGGCAGGGATGCCACCCACTAGAGCAGGTTGCCCAGGGCCCCATCCAGCCTGGCCTTGAACACCTCCAGGGATGGGGCATCCACAGCTTCTCTGGGCAACCTGTGCCAGGGCCTCACCGCCCTCACAGTGAAGAATTTCTTCCCAACATCTAGTCTAAATCTATCCTCTTTTAGTAGCAGCTTTTTCTTCTGTCTCAAGCTCTTTTTCCACTGGAGTGTAGCCTCTCTTACTCCAGGCTTTGGCACAATTCTGCCAAACTTGCTGACATCTGAACTTTCTGACGGTAGATTCTTAAAGTGGTTATTCACTTAGGTCATGGGGCAGGGTCTTTGTTTTGAGGAAAATATGACTCTTCTTCTTTCCTGTGTCTACGTAAATGTTTGCCAAATGTCTGGTCATTCTNCTGTTTTAGCTAAAATTTTCCCAAATTGTTGGGTTTTTTTTTTTTTTTTTTTTTTTTTTTTTGCTCCCCATGAATTCACATCCAGACCTGAGGGCTTATTGTTCATTATTTTTCTATTTGCTTCATCGTTTATTGTGGCTAGTAATTATTAAAATGTACTCCTGTCTTGAATGACATCAATTTGATACGGTAAATCAGTCGTATGCTGCAAACAGCACGTAGCCCCACTGAATATTTTGTGAATATGCCACAGGAAGAAGTGTGCTTGTAAAACCATTCAGCGTATCTTCTCCATGAAGCTGGATTAAAAGACATGTGGTTTGCAAGCTGATAAAGAAATTAAGCTCCTTGGTGGTTTTATTCTGAACAATTTGACCATTTGTATCTTGCAGATTCTCCTGGTTCCAGGAGGCTGCTGTCTCCTGACAAGAAATATGTTTGCAGGTTTCTAAAAGGGGCCTGGAACTGGTAGAGGAAAGAGGTCACTTTAAATCAAGATAAATGCAGCATCAGGGCAAGTGAAGTATAAATTTCAGTCACTCTCCCTTAGATGAGAATATTGAGCTTACGGCTGCTAAAGCATCAGCAATCACTGAAATGAGGCTATCAGAGAATCACGCAGAGTTGGAAATGATATCCAGGTTGGTGATTTTTTCTGTACCAGCTTCATACTGACCCTTGCGGAAGCTTAAAAGCTGCCAAAAATCCCCTACAGAAGGTTTCTGAAGAACACAGAGCACGAATCTACCATCATCCGAACAAGAAGAGCAAAATTTTCCAGCTTACTGAAATGCGAATGTTTCTCCTCTAAATGGATCACCTCTTTCTTCTTTCCTTCCCTTGGACCTTCCCCCCAGGCTGTGCTCTGCAACCTTTGGTTTCTGGCTGTCTACCCACAGCTTTGTTTTCCTTTTTCTTAATGCCTCTTAAACAAAGGTAGGAAGTTGGCTGAAAGGATGGACAAGTCGCCTTGGGAAGCTGCAGAAATAGCTGTTTTTCCATGGCTGTTGAGCATACTAGTTTCATTGTCAAAAGTGAGGCAGGTGGTTTTGGAATAAGGTCTGTTTCTGTGAGGTCTTGCTCACTGAAAAGCAGAGAAAGAATCTGTTTGTTGAACAAAGAGATAATTTTGTAACCCAGGGAATCTGGCAGAGTGTGCAGCTCTGCTGTGGCTGAAGCAGCAGTACATTCTGGTAGCTGGTCTGTGAAAAGATAATTCCTAAGGAAACACTTGAAGATGATTTTTCTGGAGCAGAAGGGGAAATCATTCCCATTCCTTTGGCTATTGTAAAAGATGTGTTGTGCATCTGGGAATAAAACCTCAGAGCAGTGAGCTCCTGGTATTTTCTCCCATAGCAGCAAGAAGCGTTCATGGTTGGAGACCGTGTCAGTTTTGCTGCCCATTTGACTTCTTTTTCAGTAACAAAATAGGATGGCACACATCCACTCTTGTGCAACACTGCAGCTCTGCGTGCGGGGCTCCCGCTGTCCCGTTTCCACGTACCCGCGTGTGGTCTTGGAGGCGGCGCTTTGTCGGCAGTGAGGATGGGGGGCAATACCCTCACCTAGTAAGGCAGGCTCTTGAAGTAGTTGCTTTTGCATTTTAAGGGAGGAAATGAGACTCAGAAAACCCTAGTCCATTTGAGGTGCCTGATGGAGATAGAATTTGAGCAAATTGGGTTGGTTTTGGTCTGACTGTTACATTACCCCTCTGATCCTCCTGTGCTGTTTTATTCTCAGTGCTGCTACCAGGTTGTGCTGATGCATCACAGGCTGACCTCTCCTTCAGCCTCTGGTGGCTGCGAGTGGGCCTTTTGGGAAGGGCCGGGTTTATTTTTGATGCCATCCACCTGAGCGCTTGTGTCTGGATGCTCTGCGGACAGCCAGTGAGCTTCTCAGGCTGCGAGAACCAGGTGCCTTTTGCTGCAGGATGCTCTGTAATCCAGGCTTACTCCTGGGTGGTCCTGGAGAGCTCTTGTTATGTGGGTTGTTGTTAGGCTTCCTGCCCCCACCCAGCCTCTGTGGTCAGCTTAGGCATGTGTATTTTTTCTTTCTTTTTT
>VXAA01005715.1:33439-44264 GCA_013399115.1 Anseranas semipalmata | reverse complement strand
TTAACTATTTAATCTGCATGTAAATATTTGTCTTTCCAGCCAAAAGCAATTAAAAAGAAGACTCAATGTCACTGTCCTAATTCATTTGGTATTCACCAGGTACCAGGTCTCACGCTGTACTACAGGGTGCACAGCATGAAAGGTGGCAGCCACTGGGAGGGGGGAACAAAACTAAAAAATGTTATTGATCTGTGTGGCTTGGGTATTGAAGTGTGGCTATATTGGTTAGGAATCACCTTCCAGGTAATACTGCTTGCCTATGTATAAACCATCACAAAAGTACTTCAGCTGTATACATGAGACTCTGTTCCTTGAAGCATCACAGAATTCTTTGAAGTGGAGGTGTCTGCAGCATTAATAATACAGAAATCTGGCATGATAGCAGGAAGGAGCTGTCATGAGGTATTGTCAGTTCACCTGCTGGAGCCTTTCAAGTGCTAATTTAGATATATAAAACAAGCTTAGACCAGAGATACTGCACAAATCTGAACTTAATCACCTCAGGCAGGGCTGAGGAAGAAAAAGGAGCTTTCCTTGTTTAAAACACAATGGAGAGAATACAGAGAATGGGAGAAGGACAAGGAAATGACGTGTGAGAAAATGGGGGAGCGTAGGGGCAGGCGCTGAGCTCTGCTCTCTGGTGACAGCGACAGGACCCGAGGGAACGGCATGGAGCTGTGACAGGGGAGGGTCAGGCTGGGTGTCAGGAACAGGTTCTTCACCGAGAGGGTGGCCGGGCACTGGAACAGGCTGCCCAGGGACATGGTCACGGCACCGAGCCTGCCTGGGTTCAAGAAGCGTCTGCACAACGCTCTCAGACATAGGGTTTGGTTTTGGGTGGTCCTGTGTGGAGCCAGGAGTTGGACTCGATGATCCTGGTGGGTCCCTTCCAACTCAGGATATTCTGCGATTGCTCGTCTCAGAGGTGGCTAAAAAGTACATGGAGCTTTAAAATTCCTTTCTAGGATGCAAAAGAGTCATCCATCAAGACAAGCGGGAACAACTTGTGTGAGTTTTGTTCCGTGTTGTCTTTTTCTATGCAGGCTGTTATTGTTCTGTATAACAACAAGTTCATAATTAGGCACCAAAAAATAAGTATTTCCCAGATTATTCTTGTTAGCATTTTTATTGCAGAAGTTCTGCTACACTGGGTGACTGCTCCTTCATTTTGAGTGGTTTGACACTTTCTGCCTCTGCTTGGAAAGTATAACCTTGGTGTAGTCTTGATAGGTCCTTATAAATAATTATAGCAACATTACAGGCTGAATCCTCTTACTCTTGCAGATTTCGGGATCCAGGAGATAAAAATAACAAGTGAGATTTTTTTTCTCCCTGTATGTCTATCAATCAAAATGATAAAGATATTTATGACTTGCACGTTTTAATGGTGTAATTAGATATAATTACATGTTCAAATGATTACACATATGAACACTAATTACATAATTGAAGACAATTATGCTAACTAGGTAAATACATAATTAACTAAAAATCTCTTGTAAAATCAAGGAAATTTGCACGCCATCCAAAGAAAGTAAAATCACAATAAAAAATAAATAATAACCCTTCCAGTCTGACAACTCGGAGAGGCAGCCAGCCGCGGATAGTCGGAGACAGCCTTGCCATTTAACTTCTGGTGGATGGCAGCTCAGTTCAGCTGCCTCCTCAATTTTGTAGTTTCCTTGTGAATGGAAGACAAAAATTAAAACAACCCCAAAAGCTGTGCTATAATTGTTGTGGTTCTCTTGGTCTCTGGCAATGATTTTCTTACCCCCTAGGGTGGATTTTGGTGGTTCATTGGGGTGTGGGCTTTTGTGGGGAGGGGAAAATGTTTTATATTTATAATTGTGGTGTCTTAATATAGAAGGAAGGGAAAGCTCGAAGCTAATTAGTTTGCTTCTATTTTAAAGGCTCAATGCAACTTTAATACAGCAAGAACCACGCCCTCAGTGGCAGCAGAGCCCTGCTGAGGCTGCTGGGTGGGGCCCATTCACGCAGCCCCGCCGGCCCTGCAACGTGCTGTCCCCTGCTGCAAAAGTTTGTTGGGGCTTCAGTGATAGGAATGTAGCAAGATGTCCGGAGCCTCAGTAAACTTCCCAGTGCAGAAGAGCTGGTGGGGAGGGATCACGTCTGTGTATGTGCAGTGCTGAATAACTGACTGTAGTGCCTCTTCCTTGTGCTATCAACTTTTCAAGTTTTAAATATTCACTGATTTGATGATATCTTCCCTTTGGAAATCATCTCTGCTCGTTGTTGCTTGATGTTGAGATGTTTTCCTTAGCCTTTGCTCTACAAGACTGCTCCCTTAACCCTGTCCTTTTATTTCTTATTGCAGGCTGAACCAGGTTCTTTTTTCAATTAATGTCTATTTGCAATTCTCTTGATACGTGGGAACTGTTCCCAGATCCCTTTCCTTGGCACTTGTGGGAGTCATTTAAAGGTATGCCAAGAAAGCTCAACTAGAGATGAATGATGCTATTTGTGATTACTGGATTTTTGATCCATTTTCTTCTTGTTGGGTTCTGACTTGAAAATAAGGCATAATCTCAGAGTCAGTGGGATTCAAACACACACTCAACTTTTTCTCCCTGAGTAAAGGTATGCAGAATCCTTATCAACTGTTCCAGGTGCAGGACCGAAGAGACTCAGTCATTTCCTAATGATGTTTAATGAATCTTTTTGAGACTCTTTCACTGGCTGAAGGAGACTTTGCCACTTCCTCATCCTATGAAACAAGCAAACAAAAGATGTGTACACAGAAACAACGTGGAAACACAGGCATTTTCTGGTGTCTGTCACTGGTACTTTCAAACAGAAACCCAGAAACTTCCATGCTGGCTGAGCCCAGCTGTCCCTTGTCCCCTCTCCCGTCCAGCACCTCAGGTCTACAGGCAGGATGTGTTCACTCTTCCAGCCTCTGGCAGTTCTGATGATTTCCTGATGGAAAGGTTGCAACTGACGTCTGTCTTAACTAGGCACGGATAGGTATAACTTCCAGGAATGAATATCCTCTCTTTTTGAAGCAGTTTAGACCCCTGGCCTTCATGTCATTGTGGTGGTTAATAATTTGTGACTGCTAGCCATGTGCCAAAACTGTATGTTGGATGTGGAAAGAAAAGTGTGTTCTTTAAAAAACAAACAAGCAAACCCAACAACTTGCTGTTTGATAATTTCCGTTGTTGCCTCTGATTTCTTGATGCAGTATCTGTGGCTTGTGCTCAGCATCCGCTGATCTTTTCTGGCCTTAAACCCCATAGATAGCATTTCATACCAAGCTGCCTGCTCCACTGAGCTGCCAGCTCTCTCTTGGCAAGATTTCTTCTGTGTTCCCTTCTCTCCCTGCTACCCACCTGCCCAATTCTCCCACCTTTCAAACAAAATAAAATGTCATTTCCTTTCTTCGTTATCACAGCTAAAACAAGTTCAGTTGCAGGATCTCACTCTCGGTTTTAGCTCAGTGAGATTGCCAGGTGTAATTCAGCATGCGTGAGCGTCGGTTCCTGTGAAACGAAAATACATTACAGCTAATGTTACTGGATCCCAGAGACTGTGGTTTAATTCAAAAAGATGTCTGGAAATGAGGTGGGAGTTAATCCTTAACCTCAGAAGTATGCCATGTAGGGAGTGCTGTAGGAAACGCTGGTAAGGTCCAACGTGGATGTCAAGTTAGAACCTGGTGGTCATCAGCTTGTGGTATTTCGAAGGGATTTTTCTCAGAGTCTCTTCATGCACCAAGGCTACTTATCAGTGGTGTTTGAAATACAGCATGATTTTCCTGGATTACGATTTATGAAGTTTTTAAAATGGGAACCAGTTTAAGTAAACAGACTGATATTGCATCGCAGGAAATCAATAACCTCGGTGCTATTTGCAGAAGACAATGTAGTGGAAAAAGAGCCATTTAAACCCCGTGGTTTATGATGTTCAGTTAAGTGGATTTAATTTGTTCAAGCGGAGGTGGGCCAAAGACGTGCCTGGGTCCCTGCCGCAGTGCCCGGGATGGCACGGCGCGGTGCAGTGCGGGCGGTGGCACTCCTGGCCCTGCGGACTCGAGCTGGGCTGGAGCGGGGATGGCAGCGCCTTGCGCTCCTGCAGGAGCGGAGAATTCAGCATCCGTGAAACCTTGTGCTGAAGCCCGGTGAGGTGCAGGCGCGTTGTGACGACAAGGTTGGGTGCTCGGTTTTCACGCAGCAGAAACAAATGCGTTTTTCTTTCTCCTGTTGGCTCGTTTGGGCTAGGAGCGTGTAGGTCTGTCTCGTAGCGTTCGCCATCTGCACAGAAATAGCTTTCGACTGCAATTCTATTTTCGCCATGCGTGCAGCCGTGCTGGCGTCAGTGGCTGCTGCTTTTGTTTTCTTATTTGCATATATATTAATTTGTGACACTTGTCAGTCAGTTTAAAGGCTACACATCTGCCCCAAAATATCTCCCCTGATTATTGGTGCAGGCAGTAGTCAAGATTTGTATTACTGAAAGACAAGAAGAGAAACATTTCCTTCTGTCTTTATCAGTTTACTTGTTGTAAGTCTCTGACAGCATCTGGGGTGTGCTCTGTAAAGCTGATTCTCTTGAATACTTGGTTTCTCCCAGGGGTCTTGCTGGGAAGTAAAATGGGCAGAGCTCAAGAGAAGGAGAAGTAGTAATACCTGAAAGGATGGTTAAAAAAGGGAGAAAAAGCATCAGTTTTAAACTGCCTAGATTTCAAGATGCCTTTGTCACTTTGAAATGCAGTTCTGTTATGAAGACTGACTAAAGTAGAAAAATCCTGTTCAGCAGGCAGTTTTTCCTTTCTCTTTTTAAACTCCAGCCTTCTGAGTTTAACGACAGAAACGTGGTTTTATGCCTTTTTGCTCTCGAGGGAGGTGAGCAGTTCTGGGAACAGAGGGACTGGTGCCTTTTGGCTTCCCACCGCTCCTTGTGTCCTCAGGCCTCTGTCCTCTTCTAACACCCTCCCACGTCCCCGTCCCCCCTGGGCACCAGGAGCAGGGGGACGTGTCACCTCAGGGCTGGCCATGCGCCCATGTCTCACCTGGGTGAAGCCCGTCACTGGGCTCTGAAAGGTTCTGCAGGGAAGACTGGCAGCCACCTAGCACTTCACACTCTTTGCTTAAAAACCTGGGCGAGAAAAAGTTATTTAGGGTAAGGTTAGGTTTTTATGTCTTTGGATGCTGTGAGGACGGTGCATTGGTTCCAGCTGGTTGCAGCTGTGCAGAAGTGCTGGGTGATGGAGGTCCAGCAGCAGGCAAAGTGGCTGGCTTGGGGCTATAGAGCGGGTTCCTGCCGGAGAACAGAGAGTTCCCATCGCTGGCCCTGTGCTGAGACCCCCGGCTCTCCTGGAAGGGCCCGTCAGCACTGCTGACTTTGATTTAGTGAAATGTCCTGGATAAAAGATCCTTTGCATAAACATTGTAGGTTGGATGCAGGGAAATCATGTCTAATCCATTTTATTATTGCCTTGACTTTGCCTCTAATGTTGAAAACTGAGCTGCTATCAAATTTCAGTCCCTCACTTATCTTTTCAAGATGTTGATTGCTTTCCCCTGACTTTTCACTTAACGTTCCAGACTTGCTGAGCTCATGTGACATGCACTCTAGAGCATGTTTCTATGACTTTAAGGAGTACTGTGGCTTTGCTCTGTACGCTTGCCCGTTCTTCAACATCTTCCCGGTGCTATAACCTCGGAGTGGGACCGTGGCCTTAGGCTTTATTCTGAGGGCAATTGTAGTTTCAGGATGTAAATCCATCTGATTATTTTCTGCTTTATACAACCAGAAAATCTCTCAGCTTTTTCGTCCACCAGTTCTGAGCAGAGGTGGAACCGGCCCGGGGCGCGGGGCTGGCTGTGGTCCCACGTCCCTGCCCTCAGTCCCTCCCAGCAGCTGCAGCTCCTGGGACAGGCACAGGGCAGCGCCCTCCCCGGAGCTCCCCTGCGCAGCTCCGCGCTGCAGGTTGCTCATCCATGGACCAGCTCTGCTCTCTCCAGCTCTTCCAGGGGCTGGCCTCCAGACGGTCAGCTTTCTTATCACCGCCCTGCTCTCGTAACTGACGTTTCTTTGGTTATACCAGACTTTTGTTTTTGAAAACAAAGTCCATGCCTAACCGAAAGTTACAAAGTATCTTGTGTTTATTTGCCTCAAACCATTTGAGGAAGAGAGTGAATGAATTTCCGCGCATTTTGAGTTCTGAGGATATATTTATGACTCTGGGTGTTTAACATAGTATACCAGCATTGGAAGGCCAGCGTAAAAGTTAATAATTGAGAATTCAAATGGTGCTGTCTGCCTCGTTCTGCCCTTAGATTATGTTCCTTATTATGAAGGTGAGGTTATATTTCATTTTGAAGCAAGTTAATGCTGCTGAATAAAAATCCTGAGAGAATAACAAAAAACATATCATTCACAGATCTTTGGATCTTTTCATGAAATTCATTGAATAATTCATTTGACGGACAGTGAATAATTTCCCATCAGGAATGCCTAACCATGCAAGGCCCTGGTATGTCCTCAGATGTTGACAATGTTAAGATGATACTGACCTCAGTGGAAACAAGGCTCTGTGAAATTAATTGAACTCAGCCCTTCTCAGTTAATGCTAGAGAAGGTGCTCCGCTGCCATGCAAGATGGAAAAAAACTCCATCCTTCAGTGAGATATTTATAGTAAAATGTATATTGATTATTCGCTATGAAAGTGCAAATTTTTTTGAAGCACTGAAACCTCTTAAAGTCATAAGGAAAAACATTATAGTCAAACTAGGATAAATTGCTGCAATTAATCATTTAGCAGGTTACTCAAAGATATTTTGAGAAAGTACATCTAGATGTCTCCCCAGACATTACCTTTTCATAAAGAAACCCAGACTGCTATAGGGTCTTGCTTATCTAAAGCAAGATCTTGCTTTAGATATCACAAGCAGCATCTTATAGCTATCTAAAGCAGGTTGTTTTTACCAAATAGTTGCAATATTCTTTTCTTCAGGATCTGCTCATTAATTTCCTCCTAAATTGTTCTGTTTGCTTAAAATTTGTTCATTTATGTGCAGGCAATCTTTAGTTTTTTTTCATCCTTTGAACATAAGCAATCCTTCCTCTGCACCTTAAAAGACAAAATTCCTAATCTTGGTGCTCGGGTCCGTTAGCCATCTAGGTCTGAGTCTGAGTGGGACGGCTTAGATACAGCCTTTGAGAACAGTGAAGTCAGCTTTGCTGCCTTGCAAATTGTAGCTTTGGAACAATTGTGTTAAAAATGTAGTTTTCTTTGAGAAAACCTCTCTTTCTAAGGAAAGCACATCCTTTCCTCACCTTAGTCCTCTGTGCAGGTCTGGAGTACCCTGGCTGTGTCATAGCATATCACTCTGCTGCCTGGTGCCTTGTCTGCGATGGACCCTGCTCCATCAGTTCATGGGCACTGAGCCGTGGTGTGGTAAAGCTCTGCAAATGCTTTTGTGGCATTTGTGGTAAATAAATCACTTCCAGCTCTGAGGGAAATTTGCAGCAAGTGTAACAGGAGGATCTTCTGTACTAGAACTTGGTTTTTTTGCCACCTTTGGGCTTTATTGGGTGGCTATTCCTTCACATCTGGGAGTTTCCTATTAAAGCTAATAGGAATTAAAAATGAATTTAGACTGCTTAAGAGGTGTATTATCCCATTGTTACATATAAGATTGTTTTCTGCCTTCAGACTTAACAGCAGAATTCCAGCCTGCCCTTTTCTTCAGCGGCTGTTTGTGATCAGTTGGTACCCTGTGCATGACGGGCAAGTTGCTTGGCCTGGGGGAATGGGGGGATGTGGTGATGTGGTGATGTCTCACACTAATGCTATGGCAGTTTCTCGATGCAATGAGTTGGAGCTGCTGTGCTGCTGGGAGGAGCTGCATTATTGCTCAGCGTACCTGTGAGATGAGTCGTTTGTGCATACAGGAGGTCAGTTCATACAAAACTCCTGCCTTTGGGATGCCAAGTTATGCTGCTGGGCCTTGGGTAACTCCTGGTTAAGTTGGCTTTAGGTATAAAAGAGGAAATATCCGTCTTGCAGAAATGCAGGAAGTTCAGAGGTGAAGGGATAGTTAGCCTACAGATAGTTTTTCTCACGTTATCAGATGTCAAGGTCTTCAGTTATTCTTCCTGACTCCTTGATCTATTGCAGGTTACCATTTTCAAGCCAGAAACAGTCTTCATTGCAGCCTCCAGCCACAGCACTGCTATGACTGATATGTTTGGGGCTCAAAGTAAACTATGAAACAAGCACTGAGGTTCTTCTAGTAGGACCTGATTGCTTATAATTTCATGGGTCTGGCACTTATGCTCTCTGTAATTAATAACTCCGAATTTTCCTGTGTTAGAAGATATTAGGAACTTATTTTTCCTAGTGTTATAGCAATTGAGATGCAAAACAATTTCCTGTGTGATCTCTGGCACTGAATCAGAACTGATCATGTGCTGCATGTTAACAGTTCCTGTCATAGACCAGTTTTAGATGAGTAAAAACTTGTGCTTTTCTATGTCAACCCACTGAAGTGGGTTGTATGCGTGTAAACATGAGCACCCAAGTTCTTCCATAAAAGCCAACAGCATTGGTCCCATGCCTGTTTTCTGTGGACAGTGCTCAGCTTTCTCTCTGGTGTTGCTGTGAAGTTTGAGCAGTCCTGGTACTTGAAGTTCCCAGGTGACTGCAGCTTGGCTACTGCAAATTCGAAGAAATATATTTGGAAATCAAAGACTCTTCAGTCCTGTGTTTGGTTCCTTGCTGCTTTCTAGCCCTGTCCAAGGTAGGACTGAACAATCAACAGCGCTTTTACCTGAAGCCATTTTCATGCCCGGTATTTCAGACATTGCCATACGAGACAAATAGGAAAAGAAGTTGTCATAGCACTGTAGCGTACTGATAGCCCATAGCAATGTCTATTCAAATAAAGCCGGATGTTTTGTACCCGCTGTCTCATTGGGCATGCTGCACCTTGCTGCCCCTGGCAGCATAAATATAAATGAAAACTCAACATCCCCCACCCATTTTATTTATCCATATGTGTAGCTAATCCCATAATTTAGGCATGCAAATGTTTTCCTTCCTTACATGGTGAGGATGAGCTGGTGAATGCCTGGAGGATTTGCTGGAGTCAATGTGTCCTTGCAAAAGTAACGTGGAGTCCTGCTGAGCAGTGGTGTTTTAGAGCAGTGCTGTATCGCCTGTCTTGTGGGCCTGGTGCAGGGACAGCTGTGGTTTGATTTAGGTGACCAAGGGAAGGATACCAGGAAACCCTGGGAGGTACGGACGTGATTTGACTATCCCTCCAGTCAGTAAAAGTCCTTGCAGAAGTGTTTCCCTGGACGCAAATGGCACAGCACCCATTCAAACAAGGTGCTCTTGGAGTAGCCTGGTGATGGTCGTCATGCCAAGGGCGTTGAGCAGTTCTGTGCAGAAGCCTTGGAGCTGAACAAGTCAGAAGTAATCAAGCCTTTTGATGTGGAGTAAATTGCTCCTCCACTCTACGCTGGCCTAAGCGTATAAATGCATAAACTAGACTTGCCTGCACGCAACCACCAGTAATCAGTACAGCCAGCTATTTAAGGCACAGGGCAGAGGGGAGGAAAAAAATGAAACTCAAATGCTTCAAAAAAAAAAACTGTTTCTCATGATTATCAAGAGTCCAACTCTCAGGAGTTAGAAGAAATATATTTGGAAAGCAAAGTCTCTCCAGATCTGCGTTTGGTTTCTCACTGATAACAGCTTTCTAGCCCTGTCCAAGATAGTCCAGCTCTCAGGAGTTGGACTTGATGATCCTTGTGGATCCCTTCCAATTTGGGATATTCTATGATTCCAAGTCACTCTCGGCTGTAAAACCTGTGCACATGTAAGCGTGGTACAAAACCCATCCCTGCCGCTCCCACGGTGGTGGCTGGTATCTGCCTTGCAGTCATTTGGCTCTGCAGCTTGCTTGCAGAAAGGGTGAGCCTGGTGCAAAAAAAAGGCAATTTGAGGTTAAAGCATGTTCCCTGTGCAGTGGGGTCATATCCCCACTGTATAGAAGGAAGAAGGCAGGGGAGATTCATACACTGAAAACTGCTTCAGACAGTTTCTTTAACTAAAGGTGCAGAAGTCACTTTCTCTTTCCTGGCCCAAAAAGGGCTTTTCCCATAGCGTCCTCTGTGTTTGCCAGGAAGGCGAGTGCTTCTTGCTTTCAATAGCTGCTGCCCCAGCTATTGCTTTCCTGAGAACAAAATTAATCTAGTGGAAAAACAAGTTGAAGGGATTGGTTTTTCTCTTCCTCTGGGGTTATTTTTAAGATGACTTTTTCCAAAGGCTCAGATGTCTTTGGGCATGAAGAAATGTTGCAGCACATCCCAATGAAGTTGTGCAAAGAGCTCTCTTACAGCTGTTGGCATACAAAGGAGGACTTTAATCTCAGGCAGGGATTTGGGGATTTTAACAGTGATCAGGAGATTCTCCTCATCCTTGTTTTCTTAGCGATGTCAGAGGGCAGCGACTGCAATCAGTGGCAGTGCAGCGCAGTACGAGCCCCCAGCCCTGGTACGGGGTATATTTTAAGGCGTGTATTTACTCGCAGTTTCGTGTTAGATACCAGTGTTGCAGTATACGAGAAAGACTGTTAAAACTTTCATTCTTCCTTGGAAACAGCTGATGGAAAACAAAGATGCCTTGCTAAATCTGTTGAAAATATTGAATGGTGGCTTAAAAGCACTAGTACTGCCAAAGCATCTTTGAAAAAAACTATGCTACCTTTGGGGCAGGATGGTGTTTGAGCAGATGTCTGCTGTGCATTGTGGCCTGGAAATCTCTTTTCTTTTAGGGTTACTTGCTAGAAGTAT
>VXAA01005715.1:3761-33325 GCA_013399115.1 Anseranas semipalmata | reverse complement strand
TATATATATATGTATGTATAAAGATACTTCCCTTGCTCTTGGTTCTGTAAAGATGCTGCTCACACACACTCATAGGTGTCGGATGTGCAGCGGAGCGGCTCATCCCTACCTCTGGCTGGCCAAGTCTTCCTTGGAGCTGCTTCTGCAGCAGCACTGGCTGCTCCTCCTTTCATTTCCTACATCTAGCTGATGAAGGTTGTCACTCAGAGTGTGTTCCAACCCAAACCCCAAGAAGATGGATTTTTCAGGAAATTGATGCTTGGATGTTTGATTTTATTGTTGATTTTTTTTCGTTTTTTTTTTTCGTTTTTTTTTTTTTTTTANNNTTTTTTTTGAACGACGAAAACTGTTTTGTTTCAGAGTAAATAATTTAAAAGATATTTTAATGTTTATTAATGTTTATTATTTTAATGTATATGTACAATAATACAAAGAAATACTCTCTTGACAGAGAGTATTTAAAGCAAGTGTTTCATTTCTAAAATGTCAAAAGTGTTTTGGTTACCTGCTGCTTTCTTTTGGGGGCAGGAGCAGTTGGTGGAAGCTGAGAAAAGTCAGGCAAAATATTATTGGAGTTTTTCAAATCTGCATTTTTAGTCAAAAAATGTAAAGTCTGTGATTCCTACTCAAGTTGCAGGAAAGCTCGCTGCAAACGCTGAGCTGCAGGGTGAAATATGGCTGAGTGTCCCAGGGCATCTGCTTAAGTCAATAAAATACTGTCAAAGATATTGATGGTTCGGAGAACTTACGGGCATATACAAATCAGACAAGTACATAGGTCATGATATGGCTAGATGGGTCATAATTTAGTCATTTTTTAAAAACTGAATAATTTTTAAATGAATTGTTCATAAATAGTCTTTGACTTACACGTGTTTTACAAGAAAAAAGAAAAGGAAAGAGGGATTTCTTAACTAAAGACCAGACTCATACAGCAGAGTAATGACAATGGATGGGTGAATTTCTGAATGTTCAATAGTAACGATGAGTACTTCGGAAACTGCGTCCTCAGACGCAAGCGTGTATCTATGCAGTAGATTAACTTGTATTAGTCCAATTTGCGTATGCCATGATGTGCAGGTGTAACTTTTTAATTAAAAGTTTGCATTATGAGTAGAAATGGCTTTGACATTTTGGTGAAACAGAATTTATTGCCTCCCCACACTATTCACACTATGTGAGTAGACGTGCAGAGCACGCAGTGTTACTTCTGCACTAGAAACTGGGGGGTTCTGAGCAGAAGAGTAGGTTATGAACAACAAACACTGATAAAATACATCTGGGTGAGCAATTGTTTTGTGCCAAGTTGTGTGAAAATATTGCAATATCTGAACTATGTAGATATTCATTTAATCTAGTGCCTTAATATATATATATTTTTTTTTAATTTGTAATTATTATATTTTAAGATAATGTAGAGGCTTTCTGAATCCTCTGCCATAAATAAGCATGGATGCTTGTTTGGGATTTGAGGCCAGTACCTGCCATAGAGTGTCCTGTGAGCCCATGGTCCCCCCTTGCCACCTCTTCCCACACATAAAACAAGATAATGCCAGTGCTGCGGCAGCAGTTGCTATGAAGGTCATAGTGTTAAGCAGTGATGAGGACTTGAACACCAGGTGCTCCATCTCTAAGGAGGGATTAGATGGTCTCAGTCTCTTAAAAGTCATTAGAGTCCAGCCCAAAGCCTGGACTGGAACCTGCAGTGGGTCAAACCACTGAGGACCTCTCTGAAAAAAGGTTTTGAGGCTCAGACATCTGGCATTCCTGTGCCCAGCTTTTTGATTAATGCATTAGCATAGTGTTTGAGAGTCGTCTTCAGAGTTCGTTCAATAAATTACAATGCAGTATTGAGCGGCATGTTTTCATGTGTGTGTTGAGTTAAAGGTAAGGTAAATAATGAGCTGAAGTGCAATTGGACCAGTGACATATCTGGGGAATATCTTATAAGAGAAAATCTAGTCAACTATTCCTTTGATTCTTCAGGGAGCTCTACATACACTATAAAATTATTTACTTAGTTTTACTCTTCTTGCCACTGAGACATACACGTATATGTATTTTTAAAGCTGAAAAGTCTACTTCTGTTTACAGCCAAACATGTTCCTGTTAAAATGCTTTCACATAAGGAGAAGATAAATACATCAATGGTAAGACTCAGGGAAGTGGAAGGCTTTTGCAATTACAAAAAAGATGAAAGTGATAGTAGCTAAATAAATGCTACTATATATATATTTAATAAATTACATAACATTACCAGTTACATAGATGATGATAATACAACACGTTATTTAGATTATATGTTCTTTGATGGGACAGGCTGTATTCCACTTCTTGAAACTTTTTGTGTGAGAGGAATGGGAGGAAGAGACAAATCTTGCCATTACTTTTTTTCCAGCTAAAAATCAAACAAAGCATTTTTTATAATTCTGATTACATATAGGGAAATAGAGTATGCAAGAGATTCAGTGAGCATCTTAAATACTGTTTTAAGATACTTAAGCATTTGAAAAATATATGATGAAATTGTATTCTGCAGCACATGAAAGCTGTTTGTTCCAAAATTATGCTGCAGCACATTGATATGGATTATTTAAAAAGCCCAAGAGCCAAGAGTTTATAATAGAAGTACAGACAGATTGAGACTGGTAAATATAGCAGTGCTAATAGCGTCTCTCTTACATGCAGGCTGAATGTTGTAGATGTGCAGTTTGGCATATTTACTTTATCCCAGAGCGGCAAAACCATGCGAGGGTTATACAGGGCACCTGGCAAGAGGGCAAAGCCACTCAGGCTTATGAATTTAACAAGCCAGAAAGAGATGAAGAAATTTTGCAAGTATTTTTTGCTGTAATTTCAGCCTCTGAACCCCACACCTGCCCTCGTTTCAAGGAGAGAAGAATTTACACAGGCTATGGCTGGTCATGATTTTTTCATTCTGATGTGTTTTGTAGAAGACTTCTCCTGTCCAGGAGAAGTTTCCAATGAGAGGAAGGCTGACCCCTTCCACTTTGTGCTCCGATGCAGGTTACTGGGATCCCGACCCCAGTCCTGGGTCAGAACCGGGGATGGTACAACTCAAACAACTCTGCACCCTGAGGGAATGCCCTCCCTCCAGCCAAAGCAACCCTGGCCAGTGTCCTCCAAGGTGGACCAGACACGTTGGGACCACCTTGGTATCCACCATGGGCCACCCAGCTTCCTGCATGCTCAAGAGGGCTGGAGGAACAGCACGTCCAGCCTGGTTGCTGCCGAGACTGCAATACCTTGTACAACCTAGGCCAATATCAGCTCAAGGTGGCTTGTTAGACAGCCTGAACAGCAGATCCCATCAGATCAGTGTGTAAATGATGTTCCTTACAGCAAGGCTTCACTGATTATCTTTGGACAATCTTTGGGGGCCATAGCTTGGGAACTAATAGCCAAATATTTATTATCTCGTCTTGTGTCAATCTCATTTTTATGAATGACTGTGGAAGATTTGGCCTTCATCCTGGAAAAGAATTAGTGGATGGGGGTGGGAAGAGACAGCTTTGAGAAGCTTCAGAAGAGACGTTAACTCATATTTATGCAAGTATCCCATTTGTGGCCTCTATACGCAAGAAAAAACCTACTGTTCAAAAAATCAGTTCTGGTCTGGAACTGAATGTTGTTTGTCCTGGCCACCAAGTCAGTGTGACCTGAAAGAGAAGGAAGTACCTGGGGACTCTTCAGAGGTCTGGTGCATTATATGGGATAGCCTAGTCCATGGAGTCCTACAGGCAGGTCTTTGAGATGAATCCTTAAATTTGTTTCTGTGTATAAATCATCTGCCAGTGCCAATGGTTCCCACATACTAATGTGGTTTGTCTGTAGCTTTGCTTGCCATCTTCCTTCAATATAAATTATTATTTCTTTCCACTTCAATTGCTTTTTCCTATGACTCTTGACCCAGGCTTTTCTTCTATCCTAATTTCCTTGAAAAGGCTCCCTTCCACAGCTGCAGGGTGGTGGTGGTCTGAGCCTCAGAGGGAAGTGGAGGAGAAAGAATTCACTTCATTCCGAGGAGTTTCACCTGGGGCCTGTTTTCTGGTTAACACGAAAAGTTACTGATGTCCAATTTTCACAGAGGGTTTGCATTCCCATTGGGTATAAAATGCAAAAGCCTTTTGCAGTGACTGCTGGTCAGCCCACATCACTGCTGGAAGCAGTGGATTTAGCAGATTGGGTGGTGACAATGAATGTTAAGCCTGTTCCTGGAGTTTTCTTTACAGCCAAATGTGTCTCTTGCAACTTTCTGGAATAGTTTAATTTTGCTTGTTTATTTAGTGGGCTGTACAGCTTTTACTGACTCAGTACTGTAGGGTCTTTGTGTTTCACTGCTGGACATGAGTCTCTTGTGCATGTCTGTGTTTGGAAGGCAGCTGTGGTTGTAGTGGGCTGCTATGGGCATTTTGATGGCTCTCAAATTGAAAAGTTCACTTTAAAAATTCTTCCCATTTCAAAAATAATTGTCAGAGTAAAAGAATCTGTAATTGCTGTAAAAGACCTTAAAAAAAAAAAAAACTTATTTGAAGAAATAGGTGTGGTTTCATCACTTGTGGTTTCAAGCAACTGCTTAAAATTGGTTTTTATGGTTGCTAAAAGATAACCCATCAGTTGTTTTGAAGGTGCTTTCCAGTGTACCCTCATCTTTCATGAATATGATTTCAGAAAAAACTATTTGTGTTCAGCGCAAGAGTACAGCAGGCTTTTTTGGTGAGCTCTGTTTGTTAACGGGGAATTTTTCTGCAGCCATTTCAGCTGTGTGTTACTGATGGTGGCTTAGTTGTTTTCCACATCTCTGCTAGTGGCATTTACTTTCTCTGTGGTGTTTCCATCAAAAGTAATCAACTATTTCTAAGACAGGGTGATAAACACAAGATTCCAGTTGCAGGGCCCTTAAGTGTTTGATGTAAGTGTCAGCTGTTCAGTTTTCCAGAGAGGTTCCCCAAGCCCTCACATGGTTCTCAAGTCAGTGATGAGATCTAGACTCTGCTCATTTTTCGAAATTGCAGACTTCAAGTAACAATCTTTTTTGGTGCTTGCTCAGATCAGGTGGACCAAAACAGCAGGAAGTGCCTCTGACAGATTTCAAGACTCGAGTGTCTTCAATGAAACGCTGAGGATAGCCAACATCCAGCGACACCAAGGAGGCCGCTACTACTGCAAGGCCGAGAACGGCTTGGGTTCGCCGGCCATAAAGTCCATACGAGTGGACGTGTACTGTAAGTAAACCGCTTGGGAAGTTCTTACCATGCTCTTCTATACAGAAGCAACTAGTTTTTCTGAAGTCTGGTCCAGAAACTACAGTACTTTAGGGCAGATTCTGCAGCTTTTAGGAATATTTATGGTCAGAAGTCTTGTGGCTGTTCCCGCTGAAGTCAGATGGGGCTGCTCTTATACAGACACGTCTTTAAAAAAAAAAAAAAATCACAATATTATGGTAAGAAAGCTGAAGCTTAGGTCTAACTCAGCCTGCCTCTATATTAGAGGAAAATTTTGTCAGCAGCATGCATGGGGTGAAGATCTAGTATATAGCACAGCCCTTAATCTAGTGTACGTTGGCTGCCTTTGCTGTCAAAACTGATAAGAGAGCAAATACAGATGCTTTTTTGTTACTTTGCTTTAATTGGTCACCAGAGCTGACAGAAAAAGAGGACACAAATGAAGACTTCATACTGCAATGAATGTATCCCATATGCTTGAACAAAAGAAAATAAAACTGAAAAAAATCCCTGTCTGACCTGCACAGACTCCAGTGTCAGATGAGGCATGGCTCTTGCTCATAATCAGACATTTTATCACTATAGGTTTAATGGTAAACTTTGCATTTAACTCTGTAAATTATGTGATTGGATTCAGCTGTGGGAAAGTGAAAAGATCTGAATGCCTCACACAGCTGTAGTTTTGTGCACACTTCAAGTTAAGATAAACAGTTGAAAGTCTCTTTGAAACACTTCATGTATGGAAAATCTTTGCAATATATGTTTGGAGAGTGTCCTAGTGCAAGTAGCGTTGTGTAAACAAGCATGTTTACATGCACATACATAGCTAAACTGAGTCAAAATAAAAAAAGAAGCCTGTCTTGTGACTAGGTGAGCATTGGGCTTTTGTTTCCCCAAAAATACCCTCTCTCTGTCAGATGAACCTCTAGATGTTTGCTACTTCAGAGACCCAAGTGGTGGTGATTTTTGTGGTTCAGTTATGGGATGGTGGAGAAGGGCAATTTCCTCTTGGGGGATTTTCTTGCCTCGCAGAAACTTTCAGGATGCTCTCTTAGCTTTATGATTTGCTTAACTACCTATGACTTATACCAGTGCCAAATTTCTACATCCTTTAAACAATAACCAAATTAGTAATTGCTCATTAGCTTGTTGAAGGCCAATAAATATGTCGACAAACCCTACTGACTGCATGCAAATGTACCAGACAAAGAAGTTACAACACTCGGTACTTGCAATGGGGCTGGCCAGAGGCTTGCAGCGAGGGCAAGCAGGCGGCTGGGCCAGTGGTGTGCAGGGCTCGGCGGGGTGCTCCGTGGCCTCAGCGCTCCGGCTGTCCCTGTGTTCAGGCTGCCCGGTGAGCCCCAGCCTCCTCCACACACAGGTTGGACCCGCGTAGCTGTTTGATTAAAAACCCCAAGAGCAAACATTTAAGTGGCAAGAAGCATGGTCTTGAGGCTGGGATGCTATGTGATCTGAACAGGAAAGGGTTAGAAAAGTTGTTCTGAAATTCTGTTTTTTTTTTTTTCTCAACTTAGATTAAGACTTCCTTCTGGCAGACATCTTTTTCCTCCCATTGTATTTTGTTTAGCTATTAATCTGTGTTCTTGGATTTGCTGTCTGGGATTTATGATGTTTTTGTTTTGTTTTTAACATCATATGCTGCTTCTTAGTATACCTCAAATACAAATGTATTTCTGGAACATGACAGACTTCAGGTTCCAGCTGTGATTAAATCCTAGGTGATTTCCCATCATATGCAGGCTGATATTTCACTGGGTATTGTCATCTGTTAATGGTCAGATATTTGTAGGCAGACAGTACTGGTACGGTAAGCTCAAGATGCCAGCGTAGATTGGATCTAGCTGTGAAGAAGATAGGAGAGAAAACCCTGTACACCACAGAAGTCAGGCAAGTTAAAGCTCATAAGAAGTTAAAGTATTGGAAATTGAAATGTTCCTGCTGAAATTTCCAAACAGCTTAAAATAATTGTATGTTATCAGTGGAAATTTTGTTTTGATTTTCTGTTCATTTAAATACCTGGAGGGGGGTGCAAAGAGGATGGAGCCAGGCTCTGCTCAGTGGTGCCCAGGGCCAGGCCCAGAGGCGCTGGGCACAGACTGGAGCCCAGGAGGTGCCTCTGAGCACCAGGCAGCACTGCTGTGCTGGGCGGGTGCCGGAGCCCTGGCACAGGCTGCCCAGAGAGGGGCTGGGGTCCCCTCCTTGGGGCTCTCCCAAAGCCGCCTGGACGTGGTGCTGGGCACCCTGCTCTGGTGGCCCTGCTGGAGCAGGGCTGGGCCAGGGGTGCCTCCAGCCTCAGCCGTGCTGTGGTTCTGTAATTCTTTATAGATCGTATGTTGTGTCAAGGACTGTAAGCAGGACTGTTGGGTATGGGTGCATTTTCTTGAATAATTGCCACAAGAAGCTTTTGCTTAGAGTCCCCCAAATGAACCAGAAAGATCAAGAGTACTTGGCCATTTTTTTATATCAAAATGTGTTTTGTTTTTAATGAACATTTAACAGGATTATGTAGAGAAAGGCAATTTTCCTCATGGATTTAGGTAACTGTGAAAAATAGACCTTCAAAACAAGACTATGCTCCCTTTTTGAACACAAAACTTTATCAATGGAGCAAGAAAAAAATGTTTTTAATTTTGTGATGAAACCCCAAAATCTGTTTAAGTAAACAAAATGTTTGTTTCTGAAAAAATATATGGATGCAAAATCACTCTGGAAGCATCTTGGCTTGTAAAGCTGAAGAGAGAAAACAATATTAAAGTTGTGTTCTACATTAGTTTTGGATCCAAGAACACTTTGAAGAGCTAATTTAAGTCTTCAGTCTCTAATTTAAAATTTGAAAAGGCACTATATTTGTATAGCTTGAAAATGAATTGTTGAAAAAAAATCCACAAGAAATCTTTGCCTCCTCATTCATCTCCATCACTGACGTGCTGGCTGGATGGGAAATTTTAATATCAACACTTGGATCAAAAATATCACTCTCCAGTAATTTCCTGTTTTTCATTTTTCAGTTAGCTCTGGCATTCAGCAGTATTTGGAACCCCACTTGCTGCTGCTGCAATAGCTCTTTATACAGATAGAAATGGTGGCAGTCTGGTCTTGGTCTGTGTGAGGGGAGAGGGGAAGCTTACTTTATTTTTATGGACTTTCTGCAGTCTTGAAAATACTTTTAGGTTTGTTTTTACAGGAAGACCCCGTCAGAAGTCTGTCAGATGCTTTGCACAGATCTGCAGGTGTCAGGTGGCTTATCACAGAATCACACAGTATCACAGAATGGTTGAGGTTGGAAGGGACCTCTGGAGATCATCTAGTCCAACCCCCCTGCCAAGCAGGGTCACCTAGAGCGTGTTGCACAGGATCGTTATCTGTTAAAGAAGTCTTCAAAATATCATCAATTTCCCATGATGTCAGATGACTCCAACCAAATCTTCTGACCATTTGGTCTGCTGTAAAGATCTAAACTACAGGTGGAGAGCATGGCTCCTCAGGAAGTCGGGCCAAATTTCCAGTGTGCAGGGAGGTGCTGGCTGCAAAGC
The DNA here is from genome assembly GCA_013399115.1 of Anseranas semipalmata. Classification (NCBI taxonomy): domain Eukaryota; kingdom Metazoa; phylum Chordata; class Aves; order Anseriformes; family Anseranatidae; genus Anseranas; species Anseranas semipalmata. The sequence continues at coordinate 24,525 of VXAA01005715.1, read as the reverse complement.
ACATCCAGAAACCTGCCTGCAGTGGGACACCAGCAGCTGGTGCTTGGTCTTGGTGGTGTGTTTTAGGTCCTGCCCATTACGTGCCTGGGAAAAGCAAGAGAGAACTATGTCCTGTAAAAACCTCTGTTCCTTTCTCTCACCCAGTGCTTGTTTCTATTTGGGACCATCTGCAGAAGGTAGATGCTAGGGTCTCAGCTCACAAACTGCATAGCAGGATCCAGATGGACAGGATCATTCAGTGTTTGGAAGTAAACAATATTTGTGTTCGTGGATATATCTTATTCCTTCATCTCTGCAAGTACCATACAGTCATAATTGTTACTTGGTATTATTTTGGGGGACCCCATAATTCTGATTTACCATTTTCTAAAAACTAACTAGCTATTAGTCTGAATTATATGCTGCTTGAGGGCTTTTTTTTTTTTTTTTTTTCCTGCTAAGCAGTACAAAACAAGAAACAAAACCCCCAGACATTTGATAACTACATTCGTGAGTAAGAAACAGAGTTAAGGAGTTAAACTAAACACATGCAATCATTCTGAAAATAGCCAGGGGTATAATTCCTCCCCTGGACTGAAGGGAAAACAACCGCTTCATGAAGAATGAGTAGTTCACGTTATTTACAGCCAAGCAGGCATTGTGTATCCCAGCGGGCTGGTTTTACTTGGTTCACATCAGACATGCCTGCTAGATTACTACATCTTGGAGAGCTCAAGGAAAGTCCTTCAGATGTACCATTCCCATCAAGGTGCATTTAGTCGTGACACTGCTTTTAATGATGTACCGAAGAGAGGAGGGAATCTTCTTGGTACTTCTGCAGGTGATGGTGCTGGAACTATACCTACTTGATTCAAAGCTAAAGCTAAACAAGACTACGATCTCTGCTGTTCCTTTAACATATGCAGATCTAAGTCAAACCTTCAAAAAATATCAGTCCTGTTTGGTCTGGTGTCAAAATAACTTGAATGTTTAAAAGTAGAAGAAGAGAATAATAATGATTCAGTGTTGCCAAAGTTCTCATTTCATCTGCAGCTACTCTTGGAAAGAGAGGAGTCTGTGCCTGTTCCTGGCCAGGCACGGAGCTTCCTTTGAACACTTTCCAACTCCTCATCTCATTGGTTTTCTTTGCTAGTTTCTTCTAGAAAGATCTCCTTTCTGCTTTCTAGGTGGGGTGGGACTGTGGTAAATAGACGAGTAACAGTCTCTTCCTTAGAAGACAACTTTCTATCCTTATCTATCGAAGAAAAGAATATTTTGCTCTTCTGGCTTTGGCTGAAGATCCTCTTTTCTTGCATCAGATTGAAACAAAGGCACTTGGTCCCTTTTGCAGCATATTCTCAGGAGGGAGGTTTCCATTCCTGCTTAGCCACCAGGAGAAGAAACTGCCTTATACATCCAAGCTGTATTCATCCTAGGCTTGAACTCTTTCTTCTTTCTCTGGAAGTATCCCTTTAAAGTGTATCTCATCTTTCCTCTTTGAAGAAAAAGCTTTTGTACTTGACTCCTAGGAAATTTTTTGCTTGAGTTTTGGAGGACACTTTCCGCTTTTATAAGAAAGGAAAATTATTGTATAAATTAAGTCTTTTGATTTAAAGAAGCAGAGCACTGTCATGGCTTTTATGTTTGTTCCTGAAGGACAATTTACCAGATTTTTAACAACAACAAGAAAAAAAGTGTACAAATTATTTCATTGAAAATGTATTTTTTTAATCCCCTTACTTCACGGGTCCTTGTGGACATGAGGCCAGGCTGCACAACCTGAGTAAACGAAATTCAAGTGAATTTTAATTTACATTAACATTTTTGTGAAATGAATTCGGAAGTCAGGATGAAGAATGTTTATGAGATTTAGTGCACAGATATGTTAAGATTTTGTTGTGTGGTATGTAAAAGAGATACATTGTGCAGTAAACATTGCTCGTTGAGAAAGATCTGCACTTCCAGGATTAAGAGGTTGATCGGGGGCTTTAAAAGGAGCAACTCTTTCTTTTGTTCAGAGATCCACTTAAATCTCTGCTTGCAGCTCTATTTCCAGAACCCATCCCTTTACACAAGATTAGTAAGATCCACCTTAGAGTATTCTGTTTACATTAAACATACTGAGTTAAATCCATCCAACATCAACTGCTTCTGTGTGTGCTGGATTTTGGCTGCTTTTGCACTGCAATGGTTTTATGGCAAGGTGGGGCAAGTGCAGCCTGATACAGTTTACCCTACGGTGGGAAGATGCACTGGTCCCAGTCCTCCATGGGACACCAATGCAGCTATACCTGTTCCTCCTAAATACCTGTTGATATGCATGTAAACTCTCACTTTTCTTAATATTTGTGGGGGTTGTCGATATCTTGGGTCTCTGTTTACCATTTGAGAGGTTTCCCCAACTATTTCACTTCCAGGTTCGAATCTCGCATTCCAGTTTTTTTATGGCTTACTCATATGGCTTCTGCTTCTCTGATGGTTCTCAAGTGTGTGACTGCAGCAGTTGCTTTTGCTGTCTGTCATCTCCATTGCTGCAAGGAAGTTCTTATTGTAGACAACTTCAGCGTCTGCCCTAGGCTACCTGTGAACATCATCAGAAAGCTTCAAGACTTGTTAGCAAGGCCTAGGGGTGCTCAGGATTATCTCCTAAACTTCTGATGGCAGTGAGGAAAAGATCAAAGCAAGACCTAGCTTTGGACCCAACTCCTGGTCCAGTTTTGATGCCCTTATTAATAGGGATCATTTTAACCTGAATAGCACACTTTTCAGAGGTGCTTTTCCTTACCGGAATACTTCTCTCAGACCAGAGATTTTGTCTGACATAGCACCTCCTGCGGCTGCACCAGTCGCCCAGGGTTTTTGATGCAACTCAGCCCTGGCGTCAGGAGGGGCAGTACCTCTGGGGCTTCGGCATTCGGGATGTGGGAGTGACTGAAACATGTTCAGTGTTGACAGATTATTTTAGCAAACAGGGAGCATCACAGCTTTCCTGGCTCGGGATGACACAAAATGCTGCTGATAATACGTGTCAAATGACAAAAATATCAAACTGCTAATCTTCAGCATTCAAGTGTGTCTCCTAGTAGTATGTGCAATCACGAGTCTTCGAGAGAAGTGTTATTCAGAGGGAACACAGGGTCTGTAATTCAGAGATCATGACGCTGATTTCCCTTCTCAGCCTGGAAGAAGATGTTGCAGGGAAATGCTGAGCGTTGTGAAAGGGGATTTAGTTGCATTGCTCTGTCTTTGTCATTTATGTCAGAGCAGTATTATTGCTCGGTGCCCAAACGCAACTGTCCAAGTTCATTCTCAATTTCCTGCCCACGGCACAAATCCTGTTGTTAGGATGCAGAATCAAATTTGATGTCAATAATTATTTAATTCCTAACAATTTCTTTGCCGCTACAGAAGTACTCTGCATTGTGCCCCAACAGGGCACTACCATAGCATTTGAATGTGCCTGCCGGGAAGCCTTATCTTTGCTTTATCTCTTCCTTAATGACACAAAGACAGGCACACACACAACTAGTATGATATGCTTATTTATGTAGAGCAAAATAGTCCAATTTATTCTTGTAAGGTCATCTGCAGTGCTGTAGGAGTCGGAGGGGTGGGTGTGATGAAGGTAACCGAGGTGAGGGAGGTTACGAGAAGCTAATGAAGACGCAGAGCTGGGAACAGGGAAGGGACTTAACTGAAACTGTCAGCTGCTCCTCACATTGCCCCATGTGCTCTGTCCTTCTAAGCCTTCCCTGTTCACCACGGTCCTAAGAAGCCAGAGAAACTGGATTTAAATTTGATGAGATGAGGAGGAGGTGATGCTTTCTGCTGGAGTGCTATTTTTGTTCTGGATGAGATAATGATGTACTCTTGTTGAATTATAAGGAGGCTGCCCTTCGATTCCCTCTTGCTACAGTGCTAGTATGTGGCCAAGTCCACCTGGCACCAGGAAGGAGAGAAAGTGGGGAAAGTTTTATGGAAAAATATTCAGAAGTGAGCTGTCTTACAGTAATTCTACTGAAGCAATTAGTGCATGAGTTCACAGGGGGGATTTGTAGCAAATGGCAATCTGTTGTATGCATACAACATCACTGGTGGTAAAAGCAAGTATTGAAGATGGTGCTTTCTGGTGAGTCTTAAAGTACGTCCCTAGGTAATTGCCATGTTTGTCTTTCAGCATCCCATGTTTTCCAGTTTCCATTGCATGAGTGTGTTAAAGAAATTGCTTTCAAAAACCTCAGCCGCTCTGCTTTCTCCATCCTAAATAACCTCCAGATTTTAAATTATAGGCACTGGCAGCATCCAGTTCTCTAGATTTGCATGTTATCGTTGCTGCAAGAATTCTTTCTAATGTGCAGAAATGTGCTTTTAATGTGCACAAAAGTCACGTAGGAAAAAGAGATCATGTTTCCTGTAAAATAATAATGGATACATCTCTCAAAGACTTTGCAGAAAATCTGCAATTGCCTCTACTTTTAGGAGGCTTTAAAATATGGTTGCTGCAGTCTGCGTGTCGCTGTGATTAGCTTGTCAGACTGATCGTGCACGCTAGCAGAGAAAAAGCAGCCTTCTGCCCAGCCTCCCAGCCAAGTGCGACGCACATCGTGACAGGTCACCGCCACTGCCAGCACCGCGGCGCTGAGAAGTCCTCCAGCTGCCAGGCCATGCGTATGCACCGGGATCTGTAAGCTCCCAAGCCCATTTTCATGAGAAGCTCCACTGGAAGGGCTGTTACTGGCCATGGATGGCGTGTGCTTGGCACTGCCAGTGCCCGGGCAGATGGGTCTCCTGTGCCTGCTCAGGGCTCCGCGGTGGGAGCTGGGTTGGCACAAGCAGCTGGCGTAGCACATTTGGCTCCTGTCGGGCTTTGCAATGGGGATGTTACCTGCCTGGGCTTGGGTGACACCCCCCTTCATCCCACGCATTCGTGGAGCATCTTTTCTGCACTTTTCTCTGCAGATGTTTATATCAGTCTCCTGGGCAATTAAGATAAAATTTGGGGAATGAAAATATAGTTCAGCTGCTTCATTAGTTTCTGTGCCGCCTCTCTGACTTGTGTTTGCCTTGTTCTGGCTGCAATGAATCATGTGTTCTTATTGCAATGACATTTTTAATTTCCATCTCTGGTATCTAGCAATATTCATTGATATGCTATTTGATCTGCCTTTCTGTCCTTTCATTTATTAGAAGGCCAGTGACATGCTCAAATCCTCATAAACATGGTTGGATGAAAGACCAGAAATAATGAATGCAAATTTAAAAAAAAAAAAGAGGAAAATTAATATAAAGCAATAACGTAAGCATTGGCATATAAGGAAAGCAAATATATTCATCTTTCATCACTTTTTTTTGTATGATACAATAAAAGAAGACACTTTGAAATGAGATATACAAATGGAAAGCATTTAAAAGCTTTCCGATATTGATAATTCTAATCTTTCAACATGAGAGAAATATAAATGTAATTTGTGGGTTTGTGCTTATTCCCTGTCTGGGTCACATCTGTGCATCGCGCTGTTGGAGGCTCTGAAGGGCTGTGGTGGCCGCGCGCTGGCAGAGAGCAGCCCGGCTGCGGGCAGCTCTGCGGTGGGAGAGGAGCAGCGGGCGGTGTGGGGAGCGCTGCGCCCCGCGGCGGGGCTTCGGCTGGTGCCGGGTCTGCACAGGACTCATGCCAGCTGGGGTACCTGGCGATGGAAGCGTCTTCATCAGCCCCCTGTTCGTCTCCTAACTTGTAGGAAGCAGGAAACAAAGATTTGGGTCCAATCCACATGGAATATGTGGATTTTGGAACTGCAGACGTGTTTGGAAAGTGAGAGCACGCTTCGCTGTGGAACAAGGAAAGGAGCGCAGCCTGCAGCACTGCCACATGTGCACGCACGGTGCTTTTCGTGGGAGCGCAGAGACGCTGCAGAAAGCAGAAGGGGGGTGTTGATGTGGTCCGGTTGGTACCAAGGCATGTTGTGTTGGCTTCCTGGGTGCTGGCAGGTCTGTTGTGACTGCGTCCCCGCGACTCACCTGAAGGAGTGTCACCTCTGGCATTTGGCAACAAGTGGGCAGCCATTTGCTTGGTCCCTGGGGCATGATCGCAGCAGGGTTTTTGTATGGAGAGCAGCCCATGTGAGCCAGAAGCAACTGTGAAAGCCGTGGTCAGATGTACTAATGCCCAAACTTGCTACCTCGTTTTCTAATCCTTCTCTTTTTGGCTTAGCAGCACCATTTTGAAACTCTTCTGCTCTAACGGACAAAAAGGTATTGTGCATCATCTTGGGGCTCACTGAAACCACTGCGGCCATGGATACTCACGGATACCACAGGTACCTTGTGCAGGCTGGCCACCACACAACGGACTTGCCTACAGCTGTGCTGGGAACACAGCGAGAAAGTGATGGAGGAAGAAATCACTGACACCCAACACTGTTGAATGATTTTTATTTTATTTTTTTTTTTTTAAATCACCCCCTCGGTGCACAGTCACTTCTGCAGTGTCAGGTGGCAGCTGAGGACTCAAACCCCTATCTGAGAACTTCTGCAGCAGCTGAAGCAACAGAGCTGTGTCAGCTGTCTTTGAGTAGCAAACCCTGGGGCAGGCTGAAGCACAGCAACACAGAGAGAGGAGATTTGTCAGCTTTGCCAGGACTGTGTGGCTAATGTCACTTAAAAGCTCAGCACCTCCCATTCAAACTGGGGAGTAGTTAATTCATTTGGTACAGCAGTATCAAATGCTGTCAAGGAGTGGGTGCACTGAGGAGAAGCCTTGTGTCACGCTCACCGCATTATTCGTGTCCTCATGCATGGGACTTGAGATGGCGTTAGAAAAAGTGCTGTCCCGTTATTGCCACCAGCCCACGGATCTTCTCACCACCTCTCCCAGTGCTGCCGTCCAATGCTCCATGCTGGATGTTAGCACCTCGAGGGAGTCATGGCTTTCCTTAAAACAAATTTGAAATGGGGTAGATTTCTTCTCACTGTCATCGCTTTGGCCATTACTTGTGCCTGCATTTTCCATTCCCCTGGGAGAGTCTGCCTGTCCCTCTCGATCTTGCTCATGAATCCTTCTGCTGGACGGTTGGATACAGAGAAGAGCTGCCTAATTATCGCCTGAGGAGGTACAAGATTGCAGTGGAGGATGCATCTGGGAGGCTGAAGGGCAGATGATGATATCTCACAAATAGATCAGAGGCTGCTTAGCAGTACTTGCCTGAAATTAGTTTCCTGCTATGTATGTGCACATTATCCGTGAGGGTAAGGAAAAGCAACCAGTCAAGGGTGGGAGTGTTGCAGAATTTCAGTGAGAAATGAAAAAACAGTGAGCTACCCTTTATTATCCAAAAAGACGTTTGCCTGAGGCATACAAGCAGAAATGTCTTTTGTAAAGATTTGTCTTTTTTTAATTCCAATGCACATGTAGATTTTAAGAAGTTTTCTGTAACATTTTTATTTATTTATTTATTTTGATGAAGGAATTTGTCTGAAGATTGAAGATTGTACTTTTCATTGCACGGGACCTGGTTTGTTCTGCATTTTATATAGTTGTCACCCATGCGAGTATAGAGGTTTCTGCTTCTTCTGGGTGGAAATATCTTGTGTTCTGCAGTAATATGTTGTTGCTTGTTTCGATTGAGGTCTTAATCCCTGGCGTGGGAGAACAGGCTGGGCTCTCTGCTGTGGGGTTCAGCTCTTGTGGAGCTGTTGTGAAACGAGACCTCGGAATACCGTGGAAGCCAATATGTGGAAGCCATGAGAGCTGAACCAAACCGGACTGCTAGTGGGGTCTCCAAGGCCATTCTTGATGGTGGTGCTCATTGTGGAGCGCAGACTGCGCTAGGTACTACTGGTAGGAATCACATTTGAACCTCTACTGCTCAGCCTAGCAGTGAAAGATGTTTTTGTGATGGATGCAAGTGCTAAGAAGCTGAGAGTAAGTGTATTTAGGAAGGTTAAGCAAAAGACAGCATGGTGTGCGTGGACATTATTGACCGTAGTGGCAGCAGCACAGAAAAGTAAGGAAGGATGTAGCTGCGTATTGTGGAACAAGTGAGGCAGCTGTGCCATAAAATATTAATGCAAATGTGGAGCACTTACAGTAATTTCAGTACCTTTATACACCCCCAGCAGTCACACTATTCAGACTGAATTAAATAGCTTTGCAGTGACTGTTAAATGTTATCAGCTCCTTACTAGCTTGTGTGTATTTTTATTTTCTACTACGAAAATCTTTGTACAAGCAAAAGGGGAAAAAAAAAAAGCCTGATGTTGTTTGTGCTGATGAAAGGTTTATTTAATGCTTGTAAAATGCCAACAAAATACTTGCATGTTCAGAATTGAGCCAGAATGATAAAATGCTTTGTGTGCTTCATGAACTGCAAAATTCCTGGTTTGTGGTACACTTCTGATCAAACCTTTTGTGGTAAGCCTTCCTGTTTTAATTCAGCTCAGGAAATGTCATCAGGAACCCCTGGGGCTGGAGCAGCTTCACGTGCGCAGGGGTGGTAGAGGGGCAGAGCGGGCACTTGGATTCTCCGTCACGAAGACAAGGTTGTTTCAAGCCTCGTTGCTTCAGTGGTGTTGAACAGAACATCTCTGGTAGGCTACAAGGAAGGGGAAGTGCTGGTTGGCTTTTTTTTACCTTTTTCTTTTTTTTTTTTTTTTTTTAAACTTACATAATTGTGTACATCTAATTTTCAGCGGTGTGTGGAAACCCCTGCTTTGACCAGCCATGCAGTTTAGCCCCCTGTCAGGCAACTCTGCACAATGGTCTGTTGCACCTTCCTGGTCATTACAAACACTTTTATCTCTAAAACTTTGTGGGAACTGGACATGCCAGAAAATGACCCCAAACCACAGCCCGAGGGCTGGCTGCTGCCCCAGGCACTGCGTCCCTTTGGGGTGTGTTTGAGTGGAGTCCCAAAGAGAAAAAGAGGGAGATGTTTTGCCCCACGTGGTTCTGTTCGCCTTCCCTGGGCTTGTGCTTGTTTTCTAAAAGCATTTCACTTCAGGGTGCTTGATAGAAAGTTGTTTTAAGTGTACCAAGACCGTGTTATCCAGAATGAGGGCATCATTTAGGCAGGTTTGTATGTCCATTTTTATAATGCAAATTGTTTACATATCTTCTGTTTTGTGTTTGAAACATGCAATTGAAAATGCAGACCTCAAGTGATGTAGGTGGATATGGAGATTTCCCATAGGGTGCGAATATGGATGCTGCCTGGATGCTCCTGAGTGCTGGAATTTATTGTGAACACTTAATGCTGGCCCAGGGAGATGGCACTGCGGGGTTGTGCACTTCGCACAGGGCTGTTTGCATGTGATGTCTCATTGCCCGTTCAGCTGATTTTGATCCCATTGAGACTGGAGACCGGTGTCTGTGCGCTGCTCTGCAGGGAAGACAGAGCTTATTAGTAGAGATGGAAAGAAAATGGTTATGGAGGGGAGGAGCCACCCCAAAATTTCTGAGATGGGAAAGCAGATGAGTAATACAGCCCAAGAACAAAGATGGTACAATCCCTATAAGCCCTTGAGTATATACGTGTGATTTTCTGGACTCGTAATATTTACAGGAGGGCTGTGTTTGCAGGAATGGATCATCGGTCTCATGCCTGCTGCCCTTGCTTGTTTTATAAGAGCTAGGGACTCGCACTGAGGAAGACAGAAGCACCAGTAACGTGGCTGTCGGTCTGCATCCCATTCTAATAACAGAAGACAGAGTTTTCTGTGTGTTGGTAACGTGGAGCAAGCAGGAGCAATGCTCATGCCTGCTGTGCTTTACTGCACCTGTGGGACGGAGCACCCCTGCGAATGACCCCTCTCCCAGCCCTGATGGGAGGAGAGGGAGATTAGTATGAACTATTAGTATGTTCTCTGGTACTTTTATTGCCAGCCATGCTGGGGGTGAGGCTTGCATTTGCCATCACCTGCTCACTCAGTAAATACGAGCACCAGAGGAATATGAAAACGCGACAGCTGCTGCGAGCACCCTGGAGCCGCGCAGGGAGAAGACAAGTGGAGCGGTAGGATTTGGCTGCCAAGCGAGACTTCAGGAAGGAAAGAAGAGAGAAGCATTGGAGAGAAGCATTTCAGCAGGCTCTTGGAGTGCAGCCTCATTATTTCCTTTCATCACCACAGCGAGCTGTGTTTTGGGTGCTAATTGCAGCCCCATCAGTTGAGACCACCGCGAGGTTTGTAGAGGTCCCTCTCCACCTGCCGTGCCTGGCAGCCCCATTCATGTTCACCTTTTGCAGGCCAAGGGCTGGGTTTCGTCACAGCCCAATTTCCCGCTTCTCTTGTTTAAAAATCGTTTTAAATGCGGCTGCTATTTTAAGACTTGGCAGCCTGCTGATGGCCTGATCTGAAATGATGTTGGTTTGCATAATAGCTTGGGATTTTTATGCAGTAGGTGTTGGGACTGCAGTGTCCCTAATAGCATATTTTAGAGTTCTGATGGATTTTTAAATAGCCTTCCAGCATTAAGGCAGGCTTTCCTGTAATCTGCATTTTCCAGTAAAATAGGAGCGTGGTTACCTATTGATCTGCAGTTTTCAGGATATCTATTCATGCCTCTTCCTTTTCACTCTCCCCTATTTTTTGCCTTCAGCACTCCATTGAGCCCCATTGCAGCCTGCACTGACAGCGACCCTTGTCAAAGTAAACTTTGTTTAGAAAAAAATCTTTACTTAACTCTCTCTTTGAAATAAAGGAGAGTAAGGCCAGACAGCAGCTATAGGTAAGCAAATGTCCCCAGGTATTAAGTGCTTTGTGGCTTGCTCACAGGATCTGGGGGGGATGCTTTTTCTCCCCAGATCATTTTCAGTTCACCCATACAAGTATCTAGTAAGTCACTGGGGTACAATGTATAGGAAATTCTATTGCATGCAGATTTCTGGGAAAAAAAATCCATTGCTGTTCACATTTTCTTTCACAGAAGTATTCACATCACCTACGTTTACTGTAAATTGTAACATACCCTCCTGTGATGCCCTCATACTGTGAGATGGAATTTCTAATGGGAAGTAAGACCACGTGTAGTGTCCAAATTTAATGTTTTGTTTTATCTTGCTCCAGTGTGGTGGAGACACTTATCATAAATTAAACTGTCAATGATTAGGGAAAACCTGGAACTTTGCATAACCAAGATTTGAAACAGCTGATCTCAAATGGCTTCTCACTGCCTCTGGTGGTGGCCTGGATACTGCTTCCCACACCTGTAGTGCTGTCTTTCAGTACGTTTCCATGCTGTAAAGTCATCTTTTGCCATTTTTTGCAAGTCTGTAGGTGCATGTATGGTTTGGCTTGTAAAATGTTGACAGCAAAAACCCTGTATTGCTTTTGTGCTGGTGGGCTCTGGGAGGCATGCGGGAATCTCAGCTGCAGCGCAGCTGGCAAAGCTATCTGAAGCCAGAACTAGGGCAGCCTGGAATTACCCAGGCAGGATTTTGACACAGTAACCCATGATGACAATGTCATTAGTTAAAAGCAGGTATGACCCCTTACTTTCACTCTAGTGAGAGGTCTCCAGCAAATGGGTGGGCAGGAAGAGCTGGTTCCTACAGCCGTCTTCCACCTCCTGCTCAGCCTTGGCTCCACTGCACTCCCTCCTGGTGCACTTGGCAGTCACTGCTGGAGGTTGGTTGTCAAAAGGGAACAAGAATACCAGGTGGTTGTTCGTGGTGGTGCCTCCTGGGTTCCTTATGCATGGTCTGCAGTCCCTCTGGAGACTGGAGTCCCTCTGGAGACTGGAGTCCATGCATGTTGAATGGCACCAGGTGACACCAAACTGAGAGGGACTGCAGCTTTGGGAGGTGGCAGCTTTGTACTCAGAAGTGGCCTGGACAGATTTGAAGAGATCTGAAAAATACAGGGTGTAATTTGGTAAGAAGGCAGCAGGATCTAAGCCCTTAGCTTTTGCAAAGGAAAATAGGCGGCAGTGGGCCTCAGCAGGAGGGTCTGTGAGTTGCAGCGAGTCTGAATGTGACCGTGCCGTACCACTTGTGGGGCAGCACTACTGCGCTTGGCAGGAGGCGCGGGGTAGCAGCCCTGCAGCTCTGGTGTGGCCTGGCCTGGGCAGCACCCGCAGGGGAGCGGGGATCAGTGGGAAAGGGCAGGGGAGTGTTGGATGGGTACGGAAGGTTTCTGACGCAGGAGTGAAATAAGTCATGAGGATCGTTCAGGGTGAAGAAGAGTAGCACAAGGAGAGGGGTAGGCAGAATGCGGTTAGTAGGAGCTTTCAGATAGGCAAAAGAAAAGAAGGGGAACATTTTTTTCCAAAAGATCCCCAGAGAATAAGACAGGCTGTGACTGGCTTAAATTGCAGTGAGAGATCTAAGTTAGACATCAGGAAAAGCTGTTTTAATGGCAGAGATGGACAGATGCTGAAACAGGATCTGCAGGGGACAGAGAACACCTCTTGCAGGCAGCTCCCTGGGGGCAGAGCTCAGGAACCTGGCAGTGCCAGAGCCGGTCCTGCCTCAGGGCACAGGCAAGGATCAGCTGGGGCTGGTGAGGGCTTTTCTGCCCCTTTTCTTCCATGATTCCGTTGCCAGCATCAGTCCTGCCCAGGGGTGTGATGTGGTTTCCTCATGAGACCTTCACAGTCTGAGGTGGCATCTCTGCAAGTAGGAAAAATGCTGAAAGTCCATTGGAACATGCAGAGGTTCATTAAGGAACTAAACTGGAAAAAAAATATGTCCATCATATTGGTATTATATTAAGTGTTATGCTTTTTTTTAAAAAAAAATATATCTCAAAAGAGTTGCAGATAGACTGCTGGTGTTATTCTTTATTTTTTTTCAGTGAAATACTTGCTTTTCAAAGCAGAAAATTTGAACCAGCTCAGAGGCCATTATTTACTTTTTCTTAAAAAGTATTTTCTTGAAAGCATAAATTCATCAATGCTGAGAGGAATTTGTAGATGTTGTTTAAGCTTGGACTTGAATTCCCGTGCACTTACAATGCTGACTATGTTCCTGCTGGATCCAGGAGATCTACTGAAATAAATTACATCAGAGTTGGGCCCACTGTATATGAAACTGCACAGCCCAGCACCAGTGCAGTAAGACTGAATGGCATGGGCTGATTTTAAATTAAACAGATGAAGATGAAATGTGTTAAAATATCCCAACAGAGGGCTTATTTGCCAGCTGTTTGATTGTTTTCCTCTGGCATTATCTGCAAAGCAATTACACATGAATAAAAACTTCTTGAGATGCTTTCAAGGAAATATTGACCACTAACATTTTAATTAAGGCACATTGAAGCAGAAACATTTGAATCAACAATACGGACAATAGCAAAGCAGGTTGGGTTTCAAAAAAGGAGGCTTGTTTACCACCCTCCTAATAACACATCCAGTCTGTACCCTTGACTGAAGTGTCACTATAAACTAGCTACACACATTCATTTTTCCCCCACTTTGTCTTAAAAATAATAATAAAAATGTGAAGGACAGACAATTTTAAAATAAGCTTAGCCCATCATTTACATCCATAAACAAAATGTGTCTGAATCTGTGTCTGAGAACTGTCATGTAGGCGCTCATGGAGAAGTTTGGGATGGCTCTAGAGTGTGCCCACCTCTTCACTGGCCACGAGGTCATGCTGCAGGGCCATGTTCACTGCCATTGCTTCACAACGCAGCATTTCTCTGGCATTGCTGTTGAAATGAGAAGAGGTAAATTTGTTCTGCATGATGCTGGAGAGGGAAGGATAGACTTAACAGTGGTCGTGGGTGTGTGTCTGAGGTGCTTCTTCATGCAGGTCTGTGCCTTTGCTTCAGTTTAGCCACAGCCCAGTAAAGCTGAAGCAGTGCTACCTGGGGCCGGTAACTGTACTGAAGAGTTCAACAGGAAAATCAGTCCTTTCCTGTGCAAGAACGGGGATGGTTTTACTGGTTAGGAGTCATCCTGTATCCACCATCCTCCTGAAAAATGAATGCTGCTGCTCACTGCAGGGGTACTGGGCTTGGCCTGGAGAAGTTCATTGCCAGTACATTTTACACAAAAGTAGTTTGGCCCCCAAAAAGAAATATGTAATTTTCAGGAATCCCTCTGAAAATTTTCTGCCCAAATGCTTTTTTCTCTAAAGTATATTCAAATGCTGTGATGATGGGGAAGATAAATAGCCCGCATGCCTTCAGTCCTCCGTCTGACTGCAGCTGAGCTTTGTGCTGCTCATGCTTTACCCCAGTGCGGACCCGCAAAGCCTTATTTGCTTCACTCAGTCATGTCTGGGTGACCCCATTTCTAGTGAGATGGTGCCCTCCCTCCCCTCCTGCAGCACCTACTTCCTATCGGAAGGGTCAGTCCCTCATTTCAGCATTTTATCCAGGGCTTTATTAACATAAATTGCATGAACAGCCTGAGCACAGAAACAGGGCCACAGATCCCCTTCCAAAAGAGCTGGCTAAACACTGAGCTGCAGACTTGTGCCCATGCCCCGCATCTCTCCATGGATCAATTGATATTGTGTTACTTTCTGGCAAACATAATTATTTTGGGAGAATGCAGCTTCCCAGAACAGCCTGTAGGCAGGGCAGGCTTCTGGGAAGGGGCGGTGTAGATGTGAAGCAGGAGAGTTGTGGGCTGCTCTCCTAACTGGAGCGTAACTGCGCTAAGGCAGGTAACTGGTGCATTGCTTTCAGTACCACCTCTGCTGGGGTTTACAGGAGGTGGGCACTGGTAGTGCTGGTACTGGGAGATCCAGCTGGAAGGGCTCCCCACAGTTCATATGCCCACATTGAGCCCTTTCTGAGTTGCCTCGTGGGCTTTAGACACGAGGTGCAGGGGCCAGGTATTTGACTCAGGTTTGGACTCCACAAGCCAAGGAGGATGCAAGTGAAGCAAGTCTTGGATAAAGTATTTAGGCCTTCTTAATTAAATTAAACAAGATGCTCTTCTAAGGTATGGTAGCATTTAACTTCTCAGGTCACAGAACTTTTGGAATTTACCCATGATAAACGTGGATATTTATAAAAGAAATCTTGAAGAGAATTTGGGAACTGCTGCGCACATGCGGCATGTTTCTCTTTCATCAATAGGATCATGATGGTAAACACTTTTCTTGGGAGTGCTGCCACACCTGATCATTTGTATGTGGTGGGATATGCGAGCCCATATGCAAATGTCCTTGCCCGAGCCAGTTGTCCAAACTCTTCCTTTTAGCAACAGGTGGAAAGGATCGAACTCTTGAAGAGTACAAGGAATTCATCTTCCTGCAGGCAGGGAACATGGTTAGGTGGGTCGCCCCAGCCTGCACTTACCTGCAAGCAATGCCAGCGCTGCCTAGAAAAAAACTCCGTGCGACACCTCTTTTAGTGTAAATGGCAGTTTAGCGTGTAGTGGATGGCATTTCCCTGCTTTTTTAATAGCTCTACAGTAACTCTTATACTTAACAATTAGACACCTGGGTCTAAGAAGAGGAGTAATTTATGGTACTTATACTTTTATGGAGTATTTAGAAGCAAAACAGCTGTTTATAGGCAATCTGCACAACTGCTGCTACTTGGCGTGGCTCACACCCTCCAATGGGTTTAGTGAAGCAAGCTTCACTTCAGCTTAACTCTTCTGTGACATTTGAGAGATGACTGTGCAAATGCAGGCTTATTTCCGGGGAACTTACTGGGCATTAAGGAAAGAAGCAGTTTATTAACAGCACATGGACACCACCTTCATGCTGGATAATTTATTCTGTTATGAAAATGGAGTTGCTACTGCTCCAAGGGCACAAGGCACTGACAGCAGAGAGGCAACCATGGCCCTCCTGGGCAGGAGCTCTGCTGGATGGACAAGCCCCAAGGAGGCATGCTTTGTTGAAGGGTTTGTTTTCTGATTCTGAGAAGTTGGAGTTAGCTTTTTAGTAAGCAGCTCTCCAGAATAGAGAAGACTTATACCAGAGCCAGACAGTCTTACAGCACTGGTCCCTTACAGAAATTTTTGCTGAAATATCGAGTGGAAGTATGTAGATAACAGCACTGACATGTGAAAATCTCAAGGAAATCACTTCATAAAAGAGGGGTCGGGTATTTTTGTTCCTTTTTTGAAAGGAAAAAAGGACAGCTCTGGGCGTGTGAGAATACTGCCCCTTTAAATACGGAAATCGCAAACTGCATCCTAAAGATTCTTCAGTGGGTACCATTTGAAATTCAGCCTCCATTGCCCCCGTGCCTCCCTCCCGCAGTGTGTGCTGCTATCCACAGTATCTTCTTCTTTACTTGAGGAAATACTCCAGTGTGTCAATCATTGTGGCATGGCAAATGTTGAGCTTTAATAACCTACTTGAGGCTGTCCTCGGTGTGGAGGTCAGCAAGGGGCTTGGAGTCCAATCAAAAGCATTCAACCACACCTAATTCTCATCTGCTTGTGATATGGGTGATTTGGTGATGACCTGATTTTTACAAGTACAGTCATTATTTTCTGGGCTAGACCATCATTGAATTTAGCTTTTTAAATGAGCCATTATGCATTAGGTACGGGCAGCGTAGATGATAACAGAAGCTGAAAGTGATGATGTGTTTAGGGTTAATCAGTTAACTGGGATCTTCTGGAACCAAGCAGCGACCTTCCTTATTGCTTTTTTATGGGCTTTGTGGATGGGGAGCACAGGCAAAATACATAAGCCATTTTAAAATAACTTATTTGGAAGATTGGTCTAGAATACTAAGGATGTTAGACTATGAGTATTTTACAGGAAACATTAGCTTTGTTTGCATGACTTCTTGACTATGTTTAAAAAAAAAGAAAGGCATGTTGTTAGCATTTTATCAGCATTTCTAATTTTGTTAAATGGCATATATGAAAAATACTAGCCACATGCTTGGACTATGATTATATTTATTTCCATAACTTAATTATGGAGGAACTCGGTGCAAGCAAAGTCACCTTGAGGAAAGTCAGTACCAGTCAAAAATACTCTTTTCATAAGGTTGCTTTTTTAATCCCTATAACTCAATGAAATCAGAATCTTGAAAGTAAACTTTGGAGCAATTCAACTAGCTGTGCATGTGAATTAACCCCTTATTAAAATGCATCAAGTGATACCTCTAAGTGCTGCTTCTTCAGCCTTTCTGCAAAGTGCTCTGTCGTCACCTTCACCTCCCAATCTTGAAGTTCTCAGTGGCTGTACTTGCTCATGCTACCTCTCTCTCTCCTTTTACTTAAATAGAAAATGCTGAACAAAACCTGAAATTCCATTGAAAATAGTGCAATGACTTCATGAAGATTCCAGTGCAGCCCATTGGTGTTTGCTGGACATTTTTAAGACTATTCACTATTCTCAAAGAATTTATTAAGCATTTTTTTTTTTAGATAATAGAGGAAAAATAGATCTAAAATGCTTGCTTGATTAATTCAATGATTAGGTGATCTATTACTCAAAAGTGTATATAGATCCAAGTGTATTTTTCTTTATTTTCAAGCATCTCTTGCGGATGCTGCCTTAGAAAACCTTCGACATGGTACTGAGCAGCATGCGTGTAGTTAACCCAGCTTTGGGCATGGGGCTTGGATAGGATGATCACCAGAGAAGCCTTCCAGCCTCAACTATTATTACTGACCTAATGCAAAGTATATATTGCACTTTCATATTACAAATTAGATTAAGCTATAGATTGAAAAGAATGTGAGCTATCTGTGGAGATTTAAAGTGATGCTATGTGGTGCAAAGATCTTCATGTTACTGCTTTTATACTGGATCAATAAGCTTTCCTGTGTCTTTATCTTCACTGATTACTCTGATCTCCAATTTCCTTGAATGGGAGGAACATGAAAGGGCTGAGGTACAAGGCAGAGTAGAACAATGAAATCCAAACTCAGCTCACAACTTGTGAGTTATCTGAAAAGATGTTATTCAGAATAGATCAAAGAGATTATATATAGCTTCCTATCTTACATGTCTTGCAGGTAGTAACATCAGCTGATCACATAGTAAGCAGCTGATGGACTAGATTCCCTGATTTTTTTGCACAGCATCAAAGAGAGTCAGTCTTGTGACCTGAAGGGCTGGTGGAAGCATGATGTACGCTGTTCAGAGAGAGAAACTGTCTGTTAGATTCGGCCATGGAATGGGACATCACGATTTCCCATCTTCCCAGACACGTAATCATGCAGTGTGTCTATTGTCCGTGGCGGCTCTTGGTCCATGTAAGTGGAATGGGTGGAAGAAATAACTTTAAAACACACGCCCTTCTTGTCCTGAACAGGCAAATATTGGGCATTCTGGTGAAATTTTTCATTAACTTTTATTTGAGAGTAAATGAATAGAAGTTAATAAACTCTACCTGTAAACCTCTTCCACTTACCATACTTCCCTGTCAGGCACATGGACTGCATGCTGGGGTTTATGTAAGCCTGGCCAAAGTCACATGCAAAAAGCCCTAATAAATATGCAATTTGCTATCTTTTTACCCAAAGGAGGCAGAGAAGAACTGGAGTTGCTGCAGTTACTGTTGTTGTCACTGTATACTTAAACATCCCTGCTAAGGTGATAGCACAGAGGAAAATAAATTAGGGCAGCACACATTTTTCAAGGTAACCAGGCTAATTCTGCAGATCTCAACATTTAAGGGAACTCATGCCATGTGGAAATTGTTGGCTTGCGTGTTCAGAGGCAGGAGCTGGATTGTGTTCATCTTGCTCATTGATTTGACCCTTTGGTTGTGTTAATTTGCCTGTTTCTGGCCCAGCCTGGCTCTGGGTCAGAGCTTCTGGCGTGGTGTTTCAGTTCTGTGTATACAAACTGATATCAAGTGCTGGCATTAGTAACAATATCTATAAGGAGAGCATAAATAAAAATCTTTTTTTTCTTCGACTTCAGTGGAGTCATTTGTCAACTACAAGGTCATTCCCTTTGGTTTCAAAACTCATGTAAGGAAAAACTCAATTTCATTTTCTGAATGATCTTTGGCTAATTAGTATTGATTGGGTAGCTACATGTTAACAGACCAGTGTATCTGGAGCTGCTAATGTCTGAGTGTGGACTTGTCCCATTTTTTCCCCCTCTCTCTTTGAGCTATAAATGCACTTTGAAAGAATTATCATTCTTGGGAAGCTGTTTAGTAAATATTACTAGTTGTTACAAACTGAGAAAGAATGGTTAACCACCAAATTTACAAGCCTATGGCTAGCCAAGCAGTTAAATATCTCAGAATAAGGTTCTAGATAAGTACTGATTGGAATAGAATTTTTGCTTAGTTTAATTCTCTACCTCTGGTCTAATTTGCTTTACTTGTGCCCATTTCCATGGGACGTTAACCGTTTCATGGCAGTTTCATAGCAAGGAACCACCTAATACTTTACTCTCCCTTTGAAATTCTAGAATAATCAGGAGAAAAGGCCAGAGGGTGTGTAGAGAGCAACTGAAGAGCTCTAAAGTGAGTTTGTCTTTGACCAATATTAGTTTGGTAGGGCACCCCTGAAAATCTGTTCCAAAAACTCATAGTTGAGTGATAGTGCTTGGATTGATTTAGGCTCAGTTGCTGCCGTTGATTCATGTTGCACCATGGGAACCTTCCCACTCATTTCTCCTTTCTCCTGCAGCTTTAGATTTATATTCTGCTGTGTCCAGGCAAATGAACCTCAGTGCAAGGGAGGGACCCTTTATATTGTTTATATTGTTGTTGTTTTTTTTTTTTCCTTTGCAAATCATAACTAAGGCAGTGAACAGTGTACCAAATATCTTGATTTTCAGATTTTGTTTCTTTTGTTTAAAAAGATTTATCCTGGCTTTATAGAAGAAATTCCTATTCATCAAGTGAGTTTTAGTCTGTTCTGTAAACTCTAACATCTGCACTGCACCTTTTGCTGTCTGTTCAACTCTTGGTGAGTGATAGAACAGCTTAGATCCAAAGCCTCTTCTCCCTCCCCTTCTCTGTAGCATTTTATAATGCTGCCATTGCCCAGGAATGGAGCAGCAAAGTTACAATTTTCTTCATTAGCTTTAACAGTTGTGGAATAACTGCAAGACTGCTGATGTGGCATCACTTTGGGATATTTATGCACATATTTCATGGAAAAAAAAAAGAGATTCTCTTCAGCTCCATCCTGTACAACTGCTGTAGCATTTCGGTGCTTTCCAGGACTGTGCTAAGTGATGTGACTTGCATCTGCCGCGTGCAGTTTGTCTGCAGATCACTCGCACCAAATAGCTTGTCTGTAAGCCAGGGCTTGCTCTGCCATGCTCTCATTTTCAGTCACTCCGCTTACTAGAAGTATCTGGTTTTAAGCCAACCCTGAATGTGTGCGGGATTTGCTGCTCCACCTGGACCCATACAAGTCCATGGGACCTGACGGGATTCATCCCTGGGTGCTCAGAGAGCTGGCTGATGTCATTGCGGGACCTCTCTCTATTTTTCAACGGTCTTGGGAACCTGGAGAGGTCCCAGCTGACTGGAAGCTGGCAAATGTTGTGCCAATTTTCAAGAGGGGCAAGAAAGAAGACCCTGCTAACTATAGGCCTGTCAGTCTCATGTCAGTGCCTGGCAAAATTATGGAGAAGATTATCCTGGGAGTTATTGAAATGCACCTGGGGGACAATGCAGTCATAGGACACAGCTAACAGGTTCATGAGGGGTAGGTCCTGCTTAACAAATTTAATTTCCTTTTATGATAAGATCACCTATCTAGTCGATCAAGGGAAGCCAGTTGATGTAATCTGTTTGGATTTCAGTAAAGGTTTTGATACGGTTTCTCATAGGATCCTACTGGACAAAATGTCCAGTATACAGCTAGATAAAAACACAATACAATGGGTGAACAATTGGCTGATGGGTAGGGCTCAAAGGGTTATGGTAAATGGGGTTA
>VXAA01005711.1:13567-29130 GCA_013399115.1 Anseranas semipalmata | reverse complement strand
ACTGTAAGATTTTATGACTTCAGCATGCTTCAGATGGCTTCAGATTTTTGTGTAATTGAATTTGTGCCCGTTATAACATGATTGGGAAGAGACTGGCTCCGTCTTCTTTATTCATTCATACACATTGATAAGATCACCCCTGAGCCTTCTCTTTTTAAGGCTAAACAAACCCAGATCTCTCAGCCTTTCCTCCCATGAGAGATGCTCCAATGCTATAATGATCTTAGTGCCCTTTTCTTGGCTCACTCCAACATGACCATGTATTTCTAGTATTGGGAAGCCCAGAACTGAACACACATCCCAAATGTGAGCTCAGCAGTGCTCCCCGAGATGAACAGTTCAGATGCCGACATGATCCGCAGCAGAGCAGTAAAGTGCAGTGTTCAGGGAGTTTTCCTGAACTGCAGAAACCCCAGGGTAACAGAGAGACCTGCCGGAAGCTGGCAGTTCTTGTCAGAGTGGCTGATGAGACTTGGGCATTGCCAGGAGCAAGTGCAGCCAATGCCCACAGTTATAAAAGGCAACCCACGCGTATCACTAGTGACCAGGAAGGCTGTGACCAGGGCAGGCAAACATGACATAGCGCATCACTCAGGTAGTGGCACATCACTTTGCACAGCAATTTGAGCACAGGAAGAATGTTGTTGGAAGGGTGTTGTCAGAAGGGCCAGTTCAAAGGGTTAATTTGAATGGCGGTCATAATCCTCTCACATTGGGCTTTAGTGATCCTATCCACATGGCAGAAACCTATGTCCTCTCCATCCCCTGTGACCTCTGTGCACAGAGGAACAGCTGCAGCTACCCAGACAGAGTTCCCAAGGGAACTATCCAGGTCTCAGGCTGCAAAGTGTGTCCAAGTTTTCTACCAGTATCTGATGACAGTAGTGAGTATACCTGTGGGAGGTGTGCCCAGGTAGAATTGCTCAGGCTAGTGGCAAAGCTTCAGGAGGAGGAGGGTAGCTTGAGGGGTATCAGGGAGTCAGACAAGGAGATTGACTGGTGGAACTATACTCTACCATCCCTAGGACAGAATTGTCAGCCAGACATAACAGGTGATACGGAGGATCCCCTCTCCACCAGGCAGAAGGTAGTGACTTAAGGGTTAGGGGGAAAGGAAGCAAGTTTCTGCTCAGGGTACCATGCAAATTCCTTCCTTGCCTACCTCACCTTCCCTGGTGCCCTTATATAAAAGGTATGAGGCTCCAGAACTTGAAGGATATATAAACAATGATGTGGTGAGGAGTCACCAAGGTCAACTCAGCCTATCCCTGCATCACAACCACCTCCAACCACAACATTAAGGAAAAAAGACAAGTTATTGTCATCGGTGACTCTCTTCTGAAGGGAACAGAGGGACCAATATGCTGAACAGACCCACCTCATAGGGAAGACTGCTGCCTCCCTGGAGCCCAGGTTAAAGATGTTACAAGAAAACTTCCTAGCCTCGTAGACCCCTCAGATTATAATCTATTATTGCTTTTTCATGTAGGCAGAAACGAAATTTCAATAAGAAATCCAAGGGTGGTTAAAAGAGACTTCAGACATTATTTCATCCCAAGGATCAGCTGTTCTTAGTGTCACTTGCAATTAAGATCAAGAAAAAGGCTGTGTTAAGGAGAAAATAAGATACTCGAGACTAGACTAATGGAAGAAAACAGGAGGTGCAGTAAGGTAATGAAAAGACTGTAAGGATAAACAATATTAAAACAAAGTGATGGTGAATAAGGGTCAGCTGGAAAAGATTCTGACAGAGCTACTGCAAGAGGTGAGGGACAAAAAGCAAGCTCAGCTTCACAAACTTAACTTACGCTTTCCCCAGGCTAGCGGACAAACTCCTAAATGAGCATGTAAAGTCCATGCGCACAGGAGTGTAGATACTTTGGGTGTGACTCAGATGCCTAAAGATGGACATCTACTTTTGAGACATGCAGGAGGTCAGCACATGGCTGGCAAACACAATAGAGAAAGTATGAAACAATTTTCCCATTCTGGACAACAGGGTGTGTACTGCAATAGCATCAGATGTTTAGGCAATTGAATCAGGCTTTATAACAGTCATGACCTATGAGAGTCACACAACCTGTGGATGTGTAAAGAGGGCTAGAATGGCTTTGTAGGATTCCATAATACAAGAAGGATATGGAAGCTTTGTTTCTGTGAATTTCAGCCAGGTGCCCCTGGCAAGGGTCTGGACTCTCTGAAAGATCCTGTGCAGCAAAATTCTCACAGAGAGGCTTGACTTGGGTAGACAATGAGTTATTTTTATACTTTTTTTTTTTGTGTAGGTACATACATGGGCATAGGACACCAGTTCCTGGCTTTGTTCATTATCACAGTTTATTGTTCTGTCAAATACACAAATAAAGGAAGTCTCAGCTCCCACTGAGCTCACCAGGAAAGTCTTGGGTACACTGTCTAAACATACATCAATCTTCATCAGGATGTTTACTGGGGTTGCCCTTGTGGCAGGTCTGTCAGGCTTCCATCATGTAATCTGGGAGATAGCAGCTCCATTTTTTTGGAAGGGAATATCCTCAGTTTGTTATGGGTGCATCTGAATAGGCCTAGCCAGATCTCATGCCATGCTGCACTGAACAGCATAACCCTACAAGAAGTTATTCCTGTGGGCCTTCAGGATGCTTTTACTAAAGAACACATGCTAATGTCATACCTGCAACCTTTCTGCACAACAGTCTGTCTGGAGCTATCACAGCCACATGTGAGAAGTCACAGGTGGTATACACCAAACAGTGGCATCCTTAAACTGTCTTCTGAAGCCTGTTTTTCTTCTTCATGTAAAATCAAAAATACAGACTTCTTGTAATGAGGAACTTAATTCCTACACTCCAGGCTGATTGGTCGTTACAATCTCCATTCTACCACATAACGAGAGATGAGATGGAGTTATTTTGTACTGGCATGTCTGTTTGAATGTTGGCATGGTGTCTGAAGTCTCTCCACTGCCAGGAGAGACTTAAAGCCATTCCTTTCCTCCTGCAGATTGACAGCAAACACAGACACAAACGCACTACTTCTCTGAAGAAAAGACTGTAGTGCTTTGGGCTTAGACCTGTGTGGTGTCTGGAGTGCATACGACCATAACAAGAGGTACAAGAGATTAGCATCATTCATCATTTTCAGCCACTCCAGTGGAGGACTATTGTACATTTTACTGGCAAATGCTTTTGTGACAGTGACAGAATTCTTTTGGGAACAGTCTTCCTGTAAATAAGAGGATGTTCCTCTCCATTAACCTTTCAAGATTTACTTCAGTTCCCAACTCCATGGCATAAGTCTGCAGGATGAAGCATCTTTGGAAGTCAAGGCTTCATTAAACAAAATAGCTACAATAGCTATTGCTTGAGAGTTTTCAGTGTTTCACCCATAATGTCTTGAGAGCAGCCAGGTCGATGTCTGTGTAACATGCTCCCAGACATGTCCTGTTCAGGCTTAACAGGAGCACATTTTGCACAATCCAATATCAAACCTGCAGGTGTACCCTCAGGCAGTATGGAGGACAAAGATGAAGAAAATGACACAGGCACAGGGAGAAAAATGACAGAGTGACAAGTCAGTGCCTGGAACAAAGTGAGCTCTTTTAACTGCCTTCCATGCTCAATGCTACTATCCTATATTGAGCTCTTGTATCTGCTTCTGCACCTGATTTCATGTTCACATGCCTTAATCCATTTTGCAGGACTCAAGTCAGTGCAGCTGCTTCTGAAATGTCCTGAGTCATGTGATTTGTCATCTAGACGTAGTCCTGGTCATGGTCATTGGCAACCACCTATAGGTATCCCTCCCTGACCAGGGGGTTGGATCAGATTGCTGCCAGAAGTCCCTTCCAACTTCAACTATTCTGTGATTCTGTGATCTATAAATCAGTGCAGCAACGCCAAATAGGCAAGATTTTCCATATCTCCATTTTTAAGCAAATAGGTGGTGAGAACAACAGGTGAAATACATGTGCCCATAATCTATGAAACTGTAGGTCTTGGAGATGCTTTTGTAAGGCTGAAAGCACTTTTTGATTTACAGGGTAGCTGGAATGATTGGAAATATTTTCAGCATACTGCCTGCTTCCAAACATTTTGTTGAAGCTTATGTTTGGGGTAAATAAGTATGAGAAAGGAGAAGTTGTATCTGTGGTTTAAC
The DNA here is from genome assembly GCA_013399115.1 of Anseranas semipalmata. Classification (NCBI taxonomy): domain Eukaryota; kingdom Metazoa; phylum Chordata; class Aves; order Anseriformes; family Anseranatidae; genus Anseranas; species Anseranas semipalmata. Next base: position 24,975 of record VXAA01005711.1, on the reverse strand, counting down.
AGATGTCATGAGTCACTGTATCTAATGATTTCTATGGTGAAGCTTTGTCTTTGGCTAGCTGTAAGGTGACTCAACAAGAAGGCCCTACTGGAGAACAGGAAGATTTCACCATTGTGGACCATGGCAGCGTCATATACAATGACACCTTCCACTTTGGGGTGGGGGTGGGTGTGGCATCCCACACTTGCTTCTTTTGAGGGGTTGAACAGCCATTAATGAACAGCCAATTGAACAGCCAATAATGGAGTTTAAATCCATGCTTGCTAAACAAGATAACATACGATGGTAATTTCTGATTTAAAAGGGAAGAATAATACATGACAGAGTAAAAATGCTACAGACTTCCTCAGCCTGTGTATTTATTGCTGACTATTGTGCTGCTGTTTTCATCCTGCTTGTTTCTAGGTCTTCTGTGAGAAAAATCTTGCCCCTGTCCTTCCATGACATTCATGATCGCTAGGGCTTTTAACTTGCCAGCATAAAAAAAAACTCATCTTTTAAGAGATTTGAGGGTTATCAAGTTCAGCATGTACTTAAATTTTTGTTACTTATAAACCAAATGGAGTAGAGGTACTTGCTATGAGCATTCAGCAGGCAAAAATGTGATTCTATTCTAACTCCATAGCCCTTCATTTCTGCCTGACTCTCATTTTTCCTATGTTCTATCAATATCCTTCTCTAACAAAGATCCTTATCTGATGATGTAATCATTGATGGAAGTTGTGTTGTCCTCCTACCCTTGCAAAGGTCCGGACTTCAAACCTGTAAAGTCTGTAAGCAAAACAGGTGTAACTAGCATTATCTCTGACTTGCTAGCTCTTCCTATTTTGGGGGACTGTGACATGACTGAGTTCAGACTCCAGAGGAAGGCTGAAAAGATAAGCAGCTGAGGTTAAGTTTAGGAAAGAGGATTCTGGTCTGTTCAGGGAACTGCTAGGTAGAATTTCCTGGAAGACTTCCATGGAGAGTTGAGGTGTCCAGTAGGATAGACAGTTCTGAAGACATATTGAGAGATCAGAAACAAACTCTCTTATTGAACTGGAACACCAGGAATATCAGCAGAAGACCCACCTGGTTACTCAAGGACCCTGTGTACATGCTAGATGTGGAAAAAGGACTGGCAGCAGAAGAGAAGCTTTCAAAGCACTGCATAGACACTCAGAAAAAAATCTGGAAAGCTAAAGCACAGCTGGAGCTGAAATTAGGGAGGGACATTACAGGTAATACGAACCAATTGTTCTGACAATTTGAGCATAATTAGCAAATAAGATTGAATAGCTATGGATGCTTGTACTGGGTCTGGCTGGGTTAACTTTCCCTGCAGCAGCCCTTGTAGCTAGAACAGTGCTGGTATCACACCACTGTTTTGGCTACTGCCGAGCAGTGCTGGCACAGCACCAAGACTCTCTCCAGACCCCCCCAAAACCAGTAGGTGGGGGTGGACAAGAAATGGGGAGGGGACATCACCAGGGCAGCTGACCTAAACCAACCAAAGGGATATTCCATACCATATGATGTCACACTCAGTAATAAAAGCTGGAAAAGGGAAGGAGAAGGGGGGGGCTCTTGTTGCGAAGACATCTGTCCTCCCGAACCACCACTGCGGGTATTGAGGCTCTGCGTCCCAGGACGTGGCTGGGCATTGCTCATTGGTGGGAAGTAGAGAATAACTTGTTTTTTCTCTTTTCCTCTGTGCTTGTGCACAGTCTTCGCTTAGATATACATATATTTGTTGTTGTTTTTTCTTCTTCATCTCCTTTAATTAAACTATCCTTATCTCAACCTGTGATTTTTTTTTTCTTCTCCCCCTCTTCTTTTGAGGAGGGGGATTGAGAGAGCAGTTGTGGTGGAGTTCAGCTGCCCAATAGGGTAAACCCACCACAATGCTGCAAAACAAATTCAGGAAAAAACACATATTTGTGTTGATGGGTGCAAGAGGCAGCACAGTGGTGCCTGTTCCAGGAACAAGTTCTGCACATTTTGGTATTATTTAGCAAGGTTAGGCAACTGACAGTGTAAGAGAAACATAGTGGGTTCTACTTCAGTTAGTTTGATCACATAATAAGACAGATAGCATTCACCTAAAGGTGCTTGAATAATTGGCTGATCTGACCATGGGGGGGAGGGGGGTGGCTGTCAATCAACTATGAAACATCATGATGGCCAGGGGAGGTTTTTTACACCTTAAAAAAAAAAAAAAAAAAAGCTAATACTAAGCCTGTTTTCAAAAAGAAGCAGAAAGAAAGAGGACCTGGCAATCTACAAGTTGGTCAGCCTCAACTCAGAACCTGGAAAGTTCATGAAGTACTTTTTTTGTGGAATCCATTTTTAAACATATGAAGAACATGGATTTCACTGACGAGAATCAGGGGTATATACACATATAACCAGGAAAGAGAAAAGAAAAGTACAGCTCTAAGAATGCATGCATACCACTTAGTCAAAGAAGAAATTACAGTCCATTCAAACAGAGTGAAAATTCAAGTCCACATTCTTCTGGATCTTTAGGAAGTCCTCAGGGAAACAATCACCTCCATATTATTCTTAAATATAGCCCTTTGTCAAACAGTATAATTTTAATATTTATTCGTGAAAGTTTTCAAAAGGTCTGATGATTAAAATCATATATTACAACTGTTGACAAAAACAAAGAGAAAAATATATGTTCCTGAGTAGCTTTAACTAGTGTGATATGAAATAAGGCAAAGGTTTTCTCTTTCAAAACATCAATTTTAAAAATTTTAGCTCACAGTGAATGCTACTGAGCCCTGTACTTGAGGGAATGCAGGATTTTTACAAATTAGGCACTTTTCTGCAAGCACAGATGTCAATTTTGGGTGGTTTGAACTCAGAGGCATCTAATGGAGTTATTGGAAGATAACAGAATACAGACAAACATTGACCTCATTCATTGAAATAGTCATGAAAATCATTGCTGTGATTTTCTTTTTTTCACACAATGTTAATGATATATTCCCACACAGCAAAGGTACATCACATTTGCTTTTCACGGACAGTATCAGCTCTCATTCTATACAGTAATTTTCTTACTTTTCATTTTTAAAAAATTGCAGTATTTCTTCAAATGCAAAGTTGAGAAAAGACATTATGGTGGCAGCTGTTAAAAAGGACCTTATTGAAATCTTACCATGTTGTTAACTGGAAATAACTGCACTGAAGCATAGTGTGTCACTGATGCAAATGAGAAAAGAATCAGAGCCAATGAGAAGGAAAAAAATCTCTACCAAATTCTGCTCATCTAGACCAACATATTCTCAGTGTAGGATATGCCTTTTGGCTTAATCTCCATTAGTGTACACCAAACTACAGCAGAAATTAGCCTACAGTCATTTATAAGATTTTTTTTTTTTTCTGAAGTTAGAATTTCTGTAACTTTAATTATCAAACTATTTGAAAACTACGCTTTTCATCACAGGTCTCTTAATGCTGTGGTTTATCAGCTAAGATTTCTACACCAATGGCAATTGCTTGGTTGTTATACAAAGTCATTGTAGCAGCTCTTTGACTTATTTTTTTTTTATTTTAATCTTTTTTTTTTTCTCTGCCTGGCAATGCTTAACTCATATTACAGCATAATTGAGCAAGTAAAATTAAGATCATCTTGTTTCACTGAGTTTACTTAGTGATAGTACATTTTGCAATGAAGGCAGAAAGCAGCAAGTCTGTAACACTTTTCTGGAGCTACCATATTGTGTTACTCCCCATATAAATTGTGATTATATGATTTTCTTTCGAGTAAGAATTCCTTTCCTTTGAGCAGTGATTCCTCTGTCTATTTAGCCCTGAAGAGCTTCAAACCGGTAAGCACTGAGACTAAGAGCAGTAGGAGAGAAATAAGACAGTAAAATGGAAGTCTCTTGTACAAGCTGTACAAGCCTGCAACCACCTTAATTGAGCATAAGAGTTTCTAGCCTCTCTGAAGGTTCATTCCATAGGTTCTCCAGGGACACTGGATTTCCCTGGCTCAGAACCTCCCCCTTGTACAACATGACCCACCACTCAGCTGCCAAACTAGTGTCTCTGGAGCAGCATGCCTAACCATGTTACCTTCTTCATATTCCTGCAAATAAGTTCCAGGATGAGCTGTTCCATCACCTCCCCAAGGATAAAGGTGAGGCTGAGCAGCCTTTAGTTTCCCAGGTCCTCCTTTTCCTTTTTTAGTTTTTAAAGAGAAGAATGACATTTGTTCCAAAAAGCTGCGGGGACTGGATAGTTGACAAAAGTTTCAGAATAAGCTACATCCAGTAGCAAGCCCTACTGGCATGATTTATGTTTCATACTACTTGATACTTTAAATAAAAAAGATCTAGTTCCTAGAAATATAGGACCATATCATAATCTCAGCTTTCAGTTGTTTTAAAAAAAGGATGTGTGCTGCCTCAGTGACTGTTAGAAAAAAGACAATGAAACCTGGACATACTGTAAAGTATAAGAAAAATAACTAAACTAATGTCTTTGTTTTTAAACCACTTAAGTGTGGAAATCACACTCAAGTTCGTATCTTTGAGGATCTTGTTGGTTGTGCCTAGCCCATTACTAGGAGATTTTAATACCACTGGCTGTGTTAAACTTCCCTGTGCTTGTGTATAAGGCTGCAAGAAAGCTCCTGCAAGGACACAATTTTTCTTTTTTTCTTTTAAATTGGAATTGAACATTCAATGTCTCATTCAACCTTAAGGGAGTGACATACCAATGTCAATTTTTCCACTAATTTTTCTGAAACAAGGTATAACTATTATTCTCTTGTTAGGTTTTTCAAATGTGTCTATGAAATCCCTTCAGAAAGTGTATCCAAAAGAAAAAAAAAAATACTGCTTTCAACTTCACCTAATTATAGCCAGTGAGAATGATGATTCATTTCAAATGCAATTTTATAAATCTTAAGGAGAATGAATCACAGATTGCATGGAAAAAAAACATGTCAGGCAAGCTATTACTTTTCAAAGACTCACCATCGAACAGGTTTTAATGAATAAGAAAATAATTCATTTCTTGTCATTATAAAAGAATAGAAAAAAAAAAACAGGCATGGTAAAATTAGAATTTTGATGCTTTGTGTGAGAGAAGAGAAAGATGGATTTACAGTAACTGTTAGTGATGATTTCTTTCAGATTCCAAAAGTTAGCATGATAAAAATATTATATCTATCACTCAGAATTAAAGAGAACCATTAAAGAGAAAAGAAATGGCTGGAGTATTAAAATGAAATGTCTAAAATTAGGAACTAGGTTGCCTTCGTAGGATATGAAAAAAATTGTTGACCACTCAGCAATTCTTGTTGACTTGGATGACAAATGAAGAAAAAATTGGCTTCATTATTGATACAGTACCTTTCACAAATTGCTTTCCAACCACAAGAAGATAAATATCAACAATCAGGTTTATACCAAAATCTCTTTTCCCTCAATTCTGTATAGACATGAATTTGTCTCAAGAAAAAGATGATCATAGTTCTCTCGACTTTTGTACCTCGGTGAAGAAATTTGTTCAGATCAAATACATCATGTCTGGTCAGAAGAATGGTCACAGTAGGAGAGTTCTGTGTTATGTACTGACTAGTGAAGCAGACAGGGCATACTCACAGTTTATTAGCAAACCTTGAGTCATTAAAGCTCCCAGTACTGAAACTCTTAGAACCTTGACACAAATACTAAGATAATCATTTATAAAGATTGGTTACTTTAAATTTGTTATTCTGATTATTAGACATTCTATATGTACAGGAGCATGACAAAAACACCCTTTTTCTCTTATCTCTGAAGTTGGATGCAATTAGAGTAAGAGTAGGTTCTGCATGTGCACAGTCAGTGACCCCAGAGGTTTCACAGGTGCCAACTCAATGATTAACTTTTTTTTTTTCACATAATGCTGTCTTCTGTTATATGCATAAGCGAATTGTAAGAAATTTCTAGAAAAACAAAGAGGTTGCTCCTGATTAAAAATTGTATTACTAAGAGCAGCATTCAGTATTATACCTTCTGCTGAATATTTGCCAGCCAGATAAGCCCACAGCAGCCAAGATAACGGTGAAGAGACAGTACGGTAAATTCAGTACATTATGTCAAAACAAACAACTTCAGAGATGATCAAAAGCCAGGTTTGTTTTGTTCATACAGCTTCCAATGTTTTGGCTAGAAAACCTAGTAAGAAAAGGTTTTCTTCATATTTGACAGAGTTCATAAGATGTATAGAAGCATGAGTTAATCAAATGCTCCGCTATTCATCTTTGATGCTGCTTGTGTAGGAAAAGCTTACTGTCCCAGCTGTTCAATTAAATACATCCATCTTTCACTTTATTTTCCTCTGTAAAAAAGTCTGTCAAGAAGCAGTTGAAGCTCCTGTATTTCATATCCCTCCCTGATGACTTGTTTCTGTCCCTCTATTATTATCTCTTTTGCAATAGTACAACTATTAGTGCATCATAATGAACGAGTCCAGGAAAATGTTCTCACTGCAAAATAAATAAACACTTTTTTTTTTTTTTTTCATATTAGGATCAGCTCCTAGACTTTCTCAAACAAATGGTTCTGTTCACATGGAATACTGCCAGGGAAGAAAACATTGGCTGAGGTGAAGGCCACTCATTTCTTTTGAAACAATTTCCCATAAGCAAAGGATTATGCCTTCAAAAGAGTTCTCTAAACAGATAATTATTGGCTTGGGAAAATCAACGTTGTAAAGGTGTGAGGTTTTTGCTCCATCTGTGACAAATTCCTTTGCAGAGATTAGAACAGTTGAGATTTGAGTAAGAGCAATCTTTTTTCACTAGAAAGGAGCACCTTTCTGCATGTGTGTTCTTGTGCACACAAGCATGTGTATAAAATTTCAACCTCAATATTCCATAGTATTTGGAATAATTTCATATGTGGTTCTCAGTATGGAACAGGTAAAAATAAGCGTACCAAATATCAAGTCACATCAGGAATGCTATTCCTGATACTTCTGTTTCCTAAGGCCTGTGGTCAACCAGAAGCTGTGGTTTACAACAAAACTCTACAGATGCTATTTTTTTTTAGCTTTAGAATATGCCAAAGTACCAAAATTTGTACTTCCTCTTGATTCACAGGAAGCACTTCACAACTCACAAAGTTGTAAGATGTAAAGTATGCGTTTATTTCGGCGCCGGGAGCGTAAGGGATACCTCCGCAAAGTTACGCTCACCTGTTGTTAGCCCACGCCTCCTTTTTATTCTCTAAAGTATTACATATGCATTAAGTTTCGCAACCTGTATACATATTCATTTTCTAACCCCGCCTAGCCCCGCTTCATATGTTAATCATCTTCTTCCTTCTTCTGCGCTTGCGTAGAGCCCCTCTAGTGGTCGTCCAGGTGGTCGTCCTGATGAAGTAAGGCGTCTTCCTCAGAGTTGAACTTTTCACCTTCTCAGTTGGCGCATGTGCTTTAGGCTCCTGGATCTCGTCCAGACCATAGATATGGCCTTGGCTGGTCCTCTCCTTGTTTCACCTGTTACTTATTTCCTAAGGAGGATGCTAATGCCACGCTTCAGTACCGTTAGACAAATCATGTAGAACTTTCTCATTACCCCTTACCCATTGTTTATTGTTTTTGCCTTAACTCACTCTTACAGTCACTATAACAGTGGCACAAGAATAACCTTCACATCTGAGACAGTATTTCAAGGAGACTTCGAGCTGATCTATACTCATGCAGCAGTCATTGAGATGAGCCTTTTATAACGTGTCATATATGCCATTGAAGGCATACCAGCAGATGATATCCTGATATCACATGAGATTGGTAGGTGAAATCTTCTGAGGTGAAATATATGTTGGTGCATCTGTTGAACTGAGATATTTAATCAGAAGAGAAATCTGCTTCATTCAAAACCAGAATTCTTTGTGAGAAATCATCTGTGGAGGAATTTTTTTGTTCACGTATACACAGCCCAGGTCTGTTTACTTTCACACTGTTGTGCTAGAGACACCTGTTCTTATACTCTGTCTCTATATGAGGCAGACATTTTCAAGACTGACATGGTGAGATCTTTAAATTTTCTTTGGTCAGATTTTTTGTTTTAACATTGTAACACATACTCATGCACTTAGTGGTAATCAGAGGGGTTTTTTTTTTGGAAAACATAAAAATAAATACATAATTTTTGACATATATTACATATATATCATTTATTACATAATTTAAAGAGGATGGAGAGGGACTCATATAATGATAGACTCTTAGATAATGATAGTACAAGGCGCAATGGTTTTAAACTGAAAGAGGATAGATTTAGATTAGACATTAGGAAGAAATTCTTCACTGTGAGGGTGGTGAGGCATTGGAACAGGTTGCCCAGGGAAGTTGTGGATGCCCCATCCCTGGAAGCACTCAAGGCCAGGCTGGATGGGGCCCTGGCCAACCTGATCTAGTGGGTGGCATCCCTGCCTATGGTGGTGGTGGTGGGGGTGTTGGAACCAGATGATCTTTAAGGTCCCTTCCAAGCCAAACCATTCTATGTTTCTATGATTCTATGGCATCTACAGCTGCCACATCCCGATAGTATCTTCTGAGACATCACAGTCTATTGTACACATCTCAGTATAGATATATTTGTTAAGTATGGAGTTAATGCATCAGGTTGTACCCTCTATAAGGTAAAATTTTGCAATTTTGCAATGTTTGAACAAGGCATTGTATTGCTTGCCTAACAGAAGGCAATTCACCTCATGAATAAGGAATTCATGACAAGAAGATTTTTCAATTCAGTTACATTTCAGCTGTAAGAATCGAAAATTCTTTTTGTTCTGAAGCAGAAAAGAAAGCATTAACATTCAAAAGAGTGCAATTAATATATATACGTTTCATGTGACAGCAGTACAAAAGATAATCATACAGAGAAAAAGCCTTCAGTTCTTGCCAGGTTTGCTGACCATTGAAAACTATTGCATACTGAGAAGACCATTGGTGTGATTTCTTTAGTTTATAGGTACTTCAGTAGATTAGTGTTATTTTAGCCTCAAGTTTCGTATTATTATTTTTGCAATGAGCACTTTAATGGCTTCATTGTGATTGAATTCCTGATGATTTCAAGAATACTTTTCTACTCCAGATGGATGTACAAACATTTGATATGCATCAGATATTAGCTGGGCATGCAAAGAACAATCTCCCACAGAGTTTCAGCCCTGTCTTCTAGAGGTATTCAGTTGGCACCGAGATATTTCACAATTAGTTTGGCTATATGTAATCTGGCAAAAAAAAAGAGTGCTATTTTTGACACATAGTTAAGAAACACTTCTTCCTTAATTTAAGTACATTCATTTTCTTGAATAGGTCCACATATTTGCAACTGTTTCTTTTAATGACCTTTTGTTCCCAGGTGTTTCACTGTATTAATGGGAAGAGCTTCTAGATGATGTGCTTATCAAAGCATATCAACCATGGTTCTCTAAGATATGCTGACAATAGCAATACCTGTTTAAAAGCTGGATACCTAATTCTGGGTTACTGATGTTGTATTCTGCCCTGTAAGTAGGTATTTCAAGCCTACTTAATTAGGCAAATATGTCAGAAAAGCAGACTGCTAACTTAAGCCTACCTATCAATTCAATGTATACTTTCAGGTATTTATGTTTTCAAGCTTATAGCTGTTACATTTGTGAGCTATACAACAGAAAAAAAAAAATAACAATGACACGAGATACCAGACATTATAATGCATTTGAGTTAGTGCACCCAACTGCCGCCACCTCCCAAGCCTTTCCATTAATTAAACCTTTTCTGCAGTAAAAATGTGGGGAAATTTTATTTGTGGGGAGAGTCTAAATATTCTTAGGGACAGAAATTTAGCTTTTTTTACTTTTGAAGAAATGGTATTATTCCAAGGAAAACAAATTTCACACCCATGTGATGTTTCTCCCTCAAAGAAAAATTACTTTTAAGTACTAGGAAGAATTTCAGCTTCTCACACACAAATGATTTTTCTTTCCAGTCCCCTTCCTCTCATATGCACTGGTATGAAAACAACGCAATTGCTCATTTTCTTTCTTTCCCATTGTGCTACTTTTCATTTCCTATTCTCAAGCAGAGCCATGGTCATATTGAAAGATTTTTCTTTCCGTTAGCATCTCTTTTCTTTCCAGGAGTGAGACAGGCTTTTTAAAGACTGCGACTTCCTGAATCTTGTGTCATTTCAAGAGTGGCGTTGAAAATCAAAACAAAAAGATAAAATAAATTATTCTACACAATTGGAATAATATTTTATCAAAGGATATCAAAAAAGTACAGGATATCAAAAAAGTACAAACTTTCTCTTGGATTGCTAGAAGTTAATTATGTTGTAGGCAGTTCAGTTTTGGCTACTGGCTACTCAATTCAGGCAAATATTTTAGTAATTAACAAAACAGGAAAATAAGATGTAAGAACTCGATATGGGACAAAGAATCTGACAGGTGAAAGAGACAGTGTAAGAATTGATAATATATTTTACTAAAGTTAGAAAGCAGGTACATTTTTGCAGTAGGAATAGACTCAATAACTAAATACAGAAAATACTGTTCCTGTTCATAGATACAACTCTTCTGAAATATAGCCTGTGAGCTATCTCTTTAAATCAATACATTTAAGGACCAAGGCTCTGGGCTATAAGGGAAAGAAGCCAGAAGCAGGCACTGGCGTTTAGTTTTCAACTAAGTCCTGTTTGACATTACTATATGCAAAATTCATAGTACTGCTCAGTTTCTTCTTAAATTCTTGTCTGTCTAACTCTGCATGTAATTCTGTCATACTGGTTGGCTATTTAACACTCCACACCTAGAAGCAGGCAGAATTTATGACATATTCTGTTGTCCGTCGTTTTATTATGATCTCACTCTTAGCAGCTTCTAAAGTGAAATATATTCATCTCTTAGCTTTTCCATGCCCTGCTTAGTGAACTGAGTATGTAACTCAGAATCCTGGATATTATTGTAGTAGCTAAGAAACTAAAAGCTAAACATTGTGTGGTCCTCCCCTAAGTTACATTCAGTGTTCAGCAAGGCTAACCCATTTTAGCTAGATATTCAGAAGGCATAAATTGGCAGGACATCACTGATTTTAGGCTTGAAAGCTAGCTGGCTTTCAGACTGTGGCTGATATAGATAAAATATACTCAGTTGGGAAATTTTTTGAATTTGGATGTCTGACAGTGAACTACACTTTCTAAATGATGTTAATCATCAATGAGGGCTGCTTATCTACGATACTATCAATTGACAATTAGGCCTTTGCTTGTTACTTACAAATCAACACTTCTTGTCTCTTGGCAGCTTTGATTGTCTTCTTGGCAAGAACACATGCAGAATATTAATGAAGTTAATGGATTTTTTTTCTTGTTTGTCCTCATCAGCAACTGTTCCAGAATGCTCCTCTTCCTTTTTTTTTTTCTTTTT